>CAMKVN010000303.1:0-32762 GCA_946474995.1 Funneliformis geosporum | reverse complement strand
TAAAGTTATCGTAACGATATAGATTCGATATCGAATCTATATCGTTAGAATTTTTTGAGTTTCTGTAAAGTAATATTGATATAATATTGATATAAATACGATATTGAATTAACTTCGTAACTTTATTGTATAGATGTTGTATTTATATCATATCGATACTATTTTGATACTAATGTCAATATCATATTAATATCGTATCTACATCAAAATAATATAGTTAAGATAAATTTAATAACCTTGATTCAATTATTGGTAAAGCATGATAAAGTTATCATAATGATATAAATTGATACCAAATCAATATTGTTAGAATGTTTTTAGTTTCTGTAAAGAAATTAAAAGAGTACAAACTTAATTAATATTAATTAGTTTCTCATAAATAATTACCATTTAAATTCTTGAAACTAATTAAAACTAATAAGCTAATATTCATTAATTTTGGATTATTCAATCTTAAGATCATAATTTAATTATTAGTAAAATTATAATTCAATAAATTCTATTTAAAGAAATTTGATTTTAAAATTCAATTGTAAATATCTCATGATTAGTTGATTTAAAATTCATATATTATTTTATAAGAAATGGAGTGATATTTACCAAGATTATATTTTTTATTTAGATTTTTTTATAATAAGTATGATATTGATTTTGATCATTTCGCAATATAGAATAATTTGGTTTTATATTTAATTTATACTAATAGATAATTAATTTATACTTATTTTTTTTGAAATTTTTAACAAAATTATCCTTTAAATTGTAAAGTAGACAAATTTGCTTACAAAGTAAAAAGAAAGTATTAATTTCTTTATAAAATATTAAATATTTATTTTAGTAATATTATTATTATATAAAAAATATAGTTTAATATATATTTTATCAACTTAATTAATAAATATTTTATGTTTTTTAAAAGGTTTTAAAATAATATAATTTTAAAATTAAGTTTCAAACAATTTTTTATAATAATTTTTTAAAAATTATATGTTTGTATATTAATTAAATTACTTTATTATTAATTAAAATCATAAAATTTCTTAATAAATTATAAAAATTATAATAATAAAAGTTTACTTTATAAGTAATTTTATAATATTCTATATTCTATTATAATTAATATAATTAAAAGTAAATTCTAAAAAATTTATCATTGATTAATCATAAAATTTCTTAATATGAATTTTTTTAAAAATTACAAATTTTAGCTTGTAAGTAACCTTAAATTTTTTAATATATAATTAAAAAATAAAACTTACTATAATTTATTATATACTTATAAAATTAATTTAAAAAAAAATTTTTTTAAAATATTAATTATTTATAATAGTAAATCAAAAAAGAATTTATAGTAAATAAGCAAAATAAGAAAGCAAATTTGCCTACAAAACCTTACAATTTAAGGGATAAAAATCTTATATAATTATTATAAAATTAATTAATACAAAATTTTACATATAATACCATTAAAATATTTTTACATATAAGTAATTATAATAATAAATCACTTATATTTTTATATAGTTATACTATTTTATAATCCTGAAGGATGTAATTATAAAGTCATCTGTATATATTTTTTATTGAAAAATATTCTTTAGAATAATATATATAATACTTATTATAAACTATCTATTAATTTTTCACTATATCATTATTCATAAGTATGCTAATAAGCAATTTTTAGTAGTATATGCGAGCTGATTTATTAAAAATGGATTACGAGACTAGTAAATTGATTTTGAGTAATTGATGATCAAAAATAGTTATACTATAATAAATATACTTAGTCAATAAAAAATTGCACTAAAAATAATATTGAATATAATCAATTAATAAGATTATACTTTAATTTCATATATATAACATTTTATTATAATAATTATTTTAACAATTATTAAATTATTTTAAAATAATGAAACTATAAAATATCTAAAATTTTGCTATTAAATCCACTTTGTCAAAAATATTGTTACATCAATTTTGTAACACTTGAGATTTTTTGAGATTTTGCTATTAAAACCATACTCTGAAACATTTTTATATTTGTCGATTATTTATCAATTATTCTAAAATTTACATCAATCATTTCTATAAAATCTAATTTTATATATTTAATTGAAATTATACAGAAATTTAAGCATTTTTGCTGACCAAATTACTTGTTTTATTAATAAGCTAATAGCCTCTAAAAATTTAACCAAATAAAGTTTATATAATATACTATAATATGAATCAAAAATCTCATCTTTATTAAAAGGTTTCTGTAACCCATTTTTAATAACACAGCTCACATATATTAATTTAAAATCCAATTATATTTAATTAAAATATAAATTTTTAATTAGTTACTACCTGACATAATTTTTATAAAAATGTTTTTCAAGTTTAGTTATTATATATTATTATTTATTCTTAAAGTATTATTATTAAATAGATATTACTAATTAATTTATCAAAAAAAAGTGATCCTTAAATTTAGTATAAAATTCTAACTAATAAAAAAGTATAGGAGATTAACCTTAACTAGTATATTTCAATAAATTTTCCTATTATATAAAAAAAAAAAAAATATTATTACTATTTTCAAAATAATAAAATTTTTAAAAATAAATGGTAAATTATAAAAAATATTTAAAATTTTAAATTTTATGTAATTATAATATTAACCAATTAAATTATAATAGGATTTTTAAATAAAAAATTGGTATTATGTAAATTTTTATTTATAAAAAAATGATTTCTATTTCAATTTTACCAAGAAATTATCAAATAGGTATATGTAAACTATGGAGTATTGTAATGTAAATTTAATATTAGAAAATTATATTATAATAATAAAATTATCAAATCATTAAAAAAATAATCAGATTGTAAAAGTATCATATTTCTAAAACTTAGCTTATAAACCTAAAAAAATACATATTAAAATGAAAAGTTTTATATCATATAGTAATCAAAAATATAAATATAAATTAAATATAAAGTTATCACATCAATTTACACTTTATTTAGCATGTAATAGTCAAATCAATAGAAATATTAAAGTAGTTAATAAAGAAATTAATAATATTTCTTTTTAATCATTATTATTATAATCATCATAGTTATTATAACTAGTACAAATAGATTTTGAATTACATATATCTATTAAATAAAACTAACAAATATTACTTTTATAATAGTTAATTTTAATTTAAAATAAAATAGAAACATATATTTGTGAATAAAATGGATTAGTTTATCAAAATAAATATATTTTAATATATAAAATTAGTATATAAATCACATTTAGATAATAAAGTTGGAATATGTTAGATAATGAAGAATTTTTAAAAAATTATTAAATTATAGTAGCATTAAATAAAAAAATAATAATTATTGTTATAATTAAAGAATCTAAAAAGTAATTACATCAGGTATTTATATTTAAAATATTTATTAAAGAATTTATTTTTATATTTTTAAATATTATAAAAAAAAATTTCAAAATAAGAATCTAATGAAAATCAGATAATGAAATCTATTTTGAAAAAAAAAATATTAAATATAAATTATAACTATTATAAAGATAGGTTAAAAGTCGTATATCAATTTGTTAAAACTTATATAATAAATTTAAATAATAAATATGCTTATAATATTAAAATTTATAAGCATAATTTATTAAAAAAAAATTTTCAATAAGTTTATAGGTTAAAGAAATTGTTTGAGATTTAAATACTTCTTTTAATAATGCTTTATTTAGTATGAAACATTTAGTAAAAGCAATATCAAGAACATCAAGAATTTATTCAAATGAAATATCAAATATTATGAATTTTTTTCAATCAATTTTAATAATTCTAGTAGTAAGAAAATAGGTTTTTAGCACAAAGTATCCAAATAATTCCAAAAGGTAGTCCTGAGTATCATAAAAAATTTCTTATAGCAAAAACATAATGAAATAATACTTGTAAACCCAAGAAAACTAATTTGTCTTCTTGATTGGCATTCGTTCTGAAATCATTTGGGAGCTAATCTATTAAAAGTGGGTTACGAGACATAGTAAATCATATGATCTGTACCTCAATTTTAATAGAATACTACCCATTTGTTTCCAAGTAAAAAAAAATTTTTCATTTTAGCATATTCCTATTCAAAACCTGTTTAACTTCCAATCTGGCTAACAAATAATATTCACTAGTTTCAGAGCAAAGCGAAGCATGTAAACAAGATATGAGAACAAATAATGTTCACTAGTTGCGAAGTGAAGTGAAGCATAAACACAAGATGTAAAAACAAATATTGTTTACAGGCTAGCAAAGCGAAATGAAGCATATATGTAAAATATAAGAACAAATAGGGTGAGTGCTGGGAAAAGGGACCATATTGACAAAAAATTTTTTATTTGAAATAACAAATGATCTGAATAAGATGACTAAATCTACATCTATTTTACTTAAAAACTTTTTTTTAAAAAAAAAATCAATTTGGTCTATTTTTCCAGCACTTACCCCAAATAGTATTCAAAGCCTCTTCCTTCTAGCTCACCATATAGGTAGCTGAAAAGAGGTAGGAGAATAAGCCTTTTAGGAAGATGTGATTGCCTTTTAGAGAAAAATATATATTAGCAGGAGTCCTTTAAGGCAAATGCTATTATATATTTTTTTGACCTATTGCTATCCTTTTTGTGCATGCTAATATAAGAGACATATCTAAAAGCAATCATGAAAATAATATTCATTTGAAAAAAGAAAATCTATAATGTGATATAAATATAAACATATTGGATTCTGGAAATGCTACATTCCTAGAACTAGCCTATTACTAGTCTGTCACTAGCCTAAATTTTTGTAAGCTTCTGACGTTGATAAAAATCTCAAATGTAATATATGTCTGCATGTTTGACAAGTATTATAAACAGAGGAAGTTAATTTTCCGCATTCTATATATGAAATTTATCTAGAAGACTTCTAATGAATTTTACATCCTTCTGGCTGATAACACTCCTCATTGCATACTTTTCCAGTCCTAAAAATATATGAACAATTATAAAATCCCATTCTAATAGTCTCTTCTTTTTGAATAAATATGTAACTCTAATTATTTGAATAAATTAATTTTTATTTTAAAATTTTTTTAGCCATATATAATCTTTAGGACAAAATGAGCAGATTACTTGATAGTATAACTAGCACACTAAGGTGATTATTCAAAAATTTTTGGGAAGATCTAACACCACCTGATTTACTTGAACCTTCTAAACTACCAGTATCAGAAGAAGAGCCAGAGGTGGAATCTGATGGGAAGAGCGAATATGAGATTGCCGATGAAGGAGATACATTAGATTCTGAATCTGATAATGAATCCAAACCTGAAGATGAAGACAAAATAATATTTCGAAGAATAGAAGACCTAGCTTTGAAAAGAATAGTAAAAACTAGAAGAATTTCTAATTATGGATTATGTATAGATCATCTTACTATTATTCTAGAAACTTATCAATATTGAGAAGATCCCTTAGCTATCTTTGAGGATATTATAGAACAAATCAGTGATGTTTATAAAAGAGGGTTAGTACGCTTAGAGGGAATAAAAACAAAGATAGTTCTTATAGTTCATATGTATTAATTTGTGACAGTAGGAAGATTTCATAATTATTGAATAGATCAAGATATCGCATTTCCAAGAGAAATCTTGGATATTATTTGCTAGAACAGAATAATTTAAACTGTTTCACATCAATATAATGAAATTTTAGATAAAATCGATAAATTGAAAAAAATCAAAATTCAGGCTGAATCTATGAATATGGTAAAAAAATCTTTCTAGAAATAAGTGCATACCAGCCACTTCGTGGTAGTTCTCATTTTACATTACCAAAAATATAAGCCAAGCATAAGTTAGAAATAATTAATTCACAAAATACAGATAAAAGATGTTTCAAAGCTTGCATAAAGGCCTCTTTAGCTAGTAAAGAAGTTCAAAAAGAAAGGTATAGAGTAAAAAATCTTCATAATATTAGTAGATTATAGCGCTTCAATAATGTATTAGATTTCTCCAGTATAAATTTTCCAGTCACATTGTATAATATCAATATATTCAAAGAAATAATCTAAACTATGCAATAAATGTATTCTATCCTTCATCTGCAAAAAATGACAAAAAGCAATTGTCTGCCAAATTAGATCAACTCTGTATATCAGAAAATAATTATAAAAGAGAGCATATGGTGGATTTAATTTTATTTACTGAAGGGGAGGAAGATTTTAGAGACCGTCGAAATATTAATGAAATTCCTTCAGGCTTGAATACACACTACTGTTTAATCAATAGAAAACAAGAATAGAATCACATTATATGTAATTAGAACAAATATTATGAGTGAAAATATTTTTGTTGCTACTGTATGATTAATTTATTCTCAAGATTAGATTTGCTCCAAAAGCATATAAAGCATAACTGTCATGGTCAAAATAATCCTAATGCTAGTCAAAGAGAAATTTTCCCTGAAAAAGGAATGCATATTATAAAATTCTAGAAGTAGATAGTGATCTGATAGAAAGAAACAATATTAATGAAAAGACTATTAAATTGCAGAAACAGAAGCTTAATAGTTATGGCTATATTTTAATGCAAACAGATGGGAAGTTAGCAAAAGAAATTGCTAAATGAATTTCAAATTCAATTGTGGAATCATGGGAAAATATGCAATGTGACTTAAAAGAAATTATCAAACTGAAGTTACGCATTCCAAAAAAAAATAAAAATGACAGAACGATATTGGCGAAGACATAACTCAGTCATAAGATGCTACATATGTGAAGGAATATTATATGATACCCGATATAATAAAGTAAAATATTTCAATTTAGCCAGAAAATTCATAGGCGGTGTATATCATAGTTATATTAAAATTAAGTGTGAGGTTACAGAAGAAAAGCTAGCAGAGGCTATGTATCATACAGAAGGTTTGAGAATAAAAAAGAAAAATATATTCAAAAAAGTAACCAATTGCTGTTTATATAAAATGAACTTCGAGATGATATAAATAATAATAGGGTTAGAGATCATGACTATTTCACCAGAAAATATCGTAGCCCAGCACATCGTGGCTGTAATCTTTAACTCTGAATAAAGCCAGATAAAATTAAGATCCCATTAATTTATCATGGTGAAAACATTATGACTTTCATCATGAAGTACGGAAATTAGGCCTAGTTAGTAAAGACAAAATCGAAATACATATTCTTCCAAAAATAAGCAACATCTATTTTATATAGGTTCCAAAAATAAGCAACACTCAGAAAAATTGAATTTTTTTTTTAATAAAATTTTTTTTAAATAAATAAATAATTTAGCTACATAAACATATTATAAATGCATTCAATTGTTTATTTTATTATTATAATAAAAAAAATGAGTTCATCCAAAAAATATAAAATTTCTAGTAAAAAAAATTAATTTATGATGTTAATGATATCATTTTCACTAACAGTAGTATCGGAATTATAATAATCATTGTCATGATCATTATAACGATCATTAATATCATCATTGCTAATATTACCTAAGTCCAAATCATTTAAAATATTGCACTTTTAAAGGACTTAACAATATATCAGGAGATATACCCTCTCATGAATATTTTACCCATGAATACATATTACTAAGACTTGTGTGATGAAGATTTTCTGAGACAGTTTCTCTAGTATCACTATCTGCCATCCAAGAATGCCACTCCTTTTGAAAGTTGTTCTTAAATAGCTTATTAATTGAAACATTTATGATTGGCATTTACTTGTCAATCCGCCTGAAATTACCATGAAATAGACACCACTTTCACGAAATCTTTTTTTAATTGAATCTTCTAAGTGGCCTCTAAAGTAATCGTAAACAAGCATTGCCAAATCTTCTTGTGTTTCATTTCTCACCCTTATATCATTGAAATAATCTATATATCTCTGCATAAAATAAGTGTCTATCCACCTGTTGGTTTGAAATCAAACAATAAAACCTAGCGATACTTTTTTTTCATGTGGTATTCATTTGCCTTTAAAGATACAAATTGGTAGAAATTTGAAACCGTCTATAGTAATAAGATTAAAAAATCAAATAAAGAAAAAGAAAAAAAATTAAGTGGAAAAGGCGGGAAAAGTAAAAATGAAAAAAAAGAATAATACCTGTGACACATCTAAGAACTATTGTGAATCAGTTCCTTTTATTTTCTGTGGCTTGAATATGAACTGTTTTCTCTTCTTTAGGATTAATCATATAAATACTGATCATGTCAAATCAAACCAGAGTTTCATTCATATTAAGAATGTTACTTAGTTTCAACGACTTTTCAATTCTTAAATTTTTAATAAACTGGTAAAATTTCTCTAGTTGTTCCTGGGTTTCTTCAGGAAGTTTTTGGGAAATTTTGGTTTGTCTACGCAATGCTAAATTAAATCTTTTCATAAAGCCTAATATCTAACGTTAAGATATTTTAAAGTCTTCATCTACATTATCATAAATAACCACCATTTCAGATTCTTTTAAAATCTCTAACATCTTGTTTCTTATGGTTATATAGGCCGCTGAAAGATCCTGTTTTCTTTGTTGTATAATGCAGGTATAAAGCTTTTTCTTTGCTTCTGGAAATAAGGTTCTTCTATTGGAGCTAATCTGCTTGCTATTCCTCTTGGGTTCACTTGTCTATTTCGAACTTGCATTTACCTACTGACTTATCATATCACAATCAATATCAAAGTGTCTTGCTGTTTCATTATTTCCATGGTTTATTGCATAAGCAATGATCTTTTTTTTATGTTCAACTGAGTATGAATTTTGTGTTCGTTTTATAATCTGAGTCTTACGTTTAACAGTTTTAACTATTTTTTTTCATTTTGCTATTCAACATAGGTAAAAAAATAAACCTTGTGCGAACAAGAAAAGACTCCAAAGCAATTGGCCAAATGTTTTTCAATTATGATGCAGAGTATGCTTCAATATTTACTTTATTAGTCTCACAAAAAAGTGAGTACTCATATGAATTAAATGATCCAGAGCGCTTCTCTAGAATAGAGCTTCATCAAGAAAAGAATTTAATACAGTGCTAGGCAGGCTAAATTATTGTGAAAATAGTTGTAAAAAATGCAAATATGAAATAAAGGGTAAATAATGTAATGGAGAATGTAAGGAAGGGATTTAAAGGAGGTCAACAATTGTGAGCACAAAAAATTTACACCATCAGTCAAAAGCAATATGATCATGCGTAGATAGTATGGGAGAAAGTAGAGTGTAAAACATTTGGGGACTATCATGATTTATATCACAGAACTGATGTTTTAATATTAGCAGACTTAATTCAGAAATTCTAAATAATAATAAAGGAAGTAAAGAGACTTGATTCTTTGAATTATATAACTTTGCCATCATTCGCATTTGACATAACATTAAAGGTGATCAAGGTCAAACTTGAATTATTCCATAAAGAATAGCAGGATATGCATGAATTCATCTAACGCTAATTGCAGGATGAAAATTCTATGGCATCATATTATTAGTGATAGTCTTATTATGACGCATGATACTGTGCCTAACATAATTAACAAATGGTAATCTTAATGATCACAATTCTCTACTTTCTACCATTTTTCTGATTTCTCTAATTTCACTAATTTTTTAGCAATTTCTAATTTCACATATTTCTTTAATATATTTAATTTCTTTATTTTCTTATATTTCTTATATTTCTTTACTATCTTAAATATCTATTTCATATTGATGTATTTTATATAAATAACTTGTATTTCTGCCTTAATAAATGGCAGAGTTATTACTAATTTCTCTAAAAAATCAATAACATTTATCTCTAAAACTTATCTTTGCTCGTTAAACAATTCATTCTTCTTTAAAACTATATTAATAAAGATGACCTAACCCTTCAATTTAATAATTCGTGATTAGTTCTTTCATAGTTTAAACATATATAAACTCCTTGCTATCAAATAATCTTTGTTATCATAATGATGAACAGTTTAAGCTTAACAATGTCACATAGCAAAAGCTAACTTTCTGGAAATGAAAGGCTATAATAAACAGAAATCAAAGAAATAGCTTATATATTTGGATACTAATAATTTATATGGATGAGTCATGTCTCAATATTTACCAACAGGAGTCTTTCGATGGCTTGACCTAGACAAATTGCCAGATATATGATCTATTTCACTAACTGCTAAAGGAGGTAGTACTTAGAAAGTAAAATTGAAATATCTGGATAAGCTCCATCCAACACATACTGAATATTTACTCTATCCAGAATGTAAGATAGTTAAGCATAATGAGCTTAGTCCTTACCAAAATAATAACTAAGTGGGGGTAGATTTGCGAAAACAGAAAAATTGGTGATAATATTAAAGACTAAAGATCAGTATATTTTTTATTACCAAAATCTCTAACAATGTCTTGAACTGGAAATGGAGCTTAAGCCTATATACTGTATATTAGAGTTTGACCAAACACCCTAGCTTGAACTATTTATTTCAGCAAATACAAAACGATGTCATGATACCAAAATGCATTCGAAAAGACTTATGGAAATTAATGAATAATGCAGTATTTGGAAAGACAATGGAGAATATCTGATATCACACACGAATAGATTTAGTATGACCAATAGGAGAGGAACATCAATTTCGCAAAATGTTAGCAGATCTGGCACTAGTTAGTTATAAGACATTTCATGAAAGCAATATTATTGCAGTATATCAAAAACAGACAAATGTTGTACTAAATAAGCTAATCTATGTTAGAGTAAATACTACATATACGATTATCAAATTATCCCTCTAGCTAATCAACTAAATGATTTGAATAATAAGCTTATCTTCCAAATTACTTGCAAATGAAAGTCTCATACCAATCTTAATACCAAGCAGTTAAAAGAAATAGAATCACCAAAGTTTACAGTTAAATCACTAGAAAGTATAATATCTTTGATGCAAAAAGCTTCATCTTCGAAGGATTCTGATATCATCTCTCTTGGACCTAAAATAAATGAACTGGAAGCTAAGTTAGAATAAGCTACGTAAAAAGTTTATTAAAGGATTTTGATACTAACCAGTTATGTAGTAATCCCTCTTTTAAGATTAAAGCAAAGAAATTGAAAAAATGAAGTGAAAAAGTTACATAAATTTACCATTTAAGGATGGGTTAATTTTTTGTCTCAAATCTAGGGTAAGTAATCTGAAAGATGAACTAAATCAAATCATTTCGCAACCACATCAGTCAACTAATAATTTAAAAATAGATATTATAGAAGCGAATCCAGTTTCATTATCCAGCGATTATAAGCATGATGAAGTAATAGAAGAGGTATCCCATTTTTCTTTACATTGTTCAGAGCCTAATCCTGATGAAAGCAAAGTAAAAGATGAGATAGGATCCCAAGAAGATTATCCTATTTTCCATGCTGATCAAAAATATGATAGTATCTCAGCCTCACCCATTGTTATATTAGGAGCTGATAAGGCTTTAGTTGATAATCAGTATATGCTTTTGTCTATATTCAATCTCATGATTCTTGCCTTGTTAATTATATTAATTATATGATATATATATAGACGATTATTTCACTCTGATAAAAAAGAAGAAAATTTTTCAAAATATATGATACTTTTAATAGAAATAAGAATTACAGATTGTTAAGATAGTCTAAAAATTATATCATGACTATTTCTAAGAACTACCGTGCCGATACCATGTCAAATAATATACTATTAGATCTGAAAAAAGTACTTCCAACTAATGAGAAGAATTTGACTTTATAGATGCCAGCTTTTTTTCCATCTCCTGCAACTGCATTTTCAGATCCTCATTTTTACATTGCAATTTCTTATTTGCACTAATCCATTCTCTATATTCCCTTTCTATGTCTTGCATGAATTTTCAAAAGTTCTTTTATTATAATCAAACAGATGCTGGTGAAACACTTTAAGTTTATTTATAATCTGACAATTATTCTCTTTCTCATGATCACAAGTAATATTATCAGTTTGGACTCTATTGTTCATAACAACTGGTAATTCTTTGAATAAAAAAGATGTCAGATACTCTGGCCAACTTTGAGTTTGTCTCTGATGTATGCATCTCTTTTAATACCTAATAGCTTCATGTTTTAAAAATGATTCTACAATTGGATTAATTTCGCTGGCTTCTTTCTCAGATAATGATTTGCACTTTCGTGATGTAAAATGTATCCATACTTCATTTATTAGGAAAGCGGGTAATTTTGCTAGTCAGTCATTATATATTTATACATTGCGTAAAAATAATGAAATTTCATAGAATTTCAAATAATAAACTATTATATTAATACTATTGCCTAAAAAATCTACTACTAAAAATATTTACGCATCAATCTTATGAGAGATCTGCTAGTAATACATCTCACGTAATCCTGTAAATTTGTCAAGAAAAGTTTTATTATCCGGTGATACCCACATACATAAAAAACATTAATGTGAAAATTGACCACCAGGGTCACTTTATTTAAATAATAATACAAATAATAATTAGATTATTTTTTTTCGAATTTTATAGACTTTCTTTTTTTATTTTTAGTGGTGATGATGATCTTGGTGAAGAAGATACTGTAGAGCTATTTCTGTATTACTACTTGAACTGGTTGGAAGTGCATAATATAAAAGAGATATATTAACATATAATATATTCTATAATTATAAGTATATGTTAATTTTAAGTAAGTGAAATAAAAGAATTACATTTCACATACCCGTATTGTCAATAAAGTTTTGATAAATTTAAACATTATATCTCATCTATTGGATGTATTAGAATTTTAACTATATGTAGATTATAGAAATAATATAATTCATTTATATCTCAAATGAGGATATTTAGATGCATCTTAATTCCAGTGACTTGGATTCCAATAATACCAAATTCATCTTTATCCAGTTTCTATCCTTTACATCTTTTATGAGCCTAATACATTCTATCATTCATCTCTCTTCAAATTTTTACCTTATCATTTTTCCTTTTTGTTCATCACAAATGATACGAGAACTTTCACAATAAATTAATTCATATACACTTTCATTACAACACATAATATTTGGTCATTTTCCAATTCCTCTTCGATCTTTGCTGGCTATGTTTTGATGCTTATTTGTGAAAATATAACCAGATTTTCCAATTGAAAGATATTTAATGATGCTTGAATCACCAGAACTGTTATATTAGTCATATATATCCTTTCACTTTGTGATTTAACTAACTTTGGAGCAAGGCAGGATTTTTTCAAATATTTCTTCTATAAAGAATAATGTTAAATGCAATTTTTTGTCAAAAGAAATGGCAAATATGATAATTATATTACGTTAAAGCTCATTACTGAAATACTCACAAGATATCAAGTATACCTAATGTAACTTTTTCTAAATTTTCATTAGATTCTTTTCAACTTTTATCATGTAAAAGTTTATTATTTGGAACATCTGTAATACTATCAATGAAATTCAAAATGAAGGAATCACAATTATCTTTAACAAGAACTGAAGCAGTTACTTTTATACGTTTTGCCAGATCCTATGGATTCAAAATATTAATAGAATATTCTTTACTGAAAGTGAACTATGACAATACAAAATACTATTTGCTAAATTACTTACCATAAAAAAGTTATATGCATCTACTTCCAAAGTTATCACCATTTCTGAATATGCATAAATTACTTAACTAGTAAGGGAAACACATCATGATCAATCTGAAGTATTTTTCTTCTTTAAATATTTATGGAAATAGTAGGTGTATAGAGCCTTACTATTTTTAAGTTTAGTTTTTAATATACATAGGTTTGTCTCGATTTCATTTTTGGTGAACTATTCTTCCTGTTTTGATTCTTTGATACTTTGAAGATGACTTACACTTTTGTATGCATTATTAAACTAGTGCAGAAGCCTTATATTAATACTAATATAGTTAAACTTTTGATATTAAAATAATGTATGCACACTTATCAGCATATTTCATGTAAATTATCAACTATATATGGTTTGCATATAATTAACAAAGCACATGAATGCTATATTTTTTTTTCATAAACTAGAACTAAGATTTACCCTGTGTGTTTAAGAAATTAATGCGTCTGATAAAACCTTTGCTCATATAACTATGGATACTCACTTAATTTGGTTATAAAAATATCATTTTACGCAATCATCATTTAGGATGATAAATTTGATAAATAATAGTAATAATCACTAACTTTTAAGGGAATATCAATGAGTTTGAGATATTTTTTCAAAGTCTGATCGTAATTCTTTTTTACAATATTTACCTGATGAATTATTTTTCTTAACTCATTTTTTGGACACTTTGTATTATTTTTTATTAGTTGAAAAATAATAGAAAATGCGATAATATGATTTGAGGGTAAATCAAGTAAAAAATTATAAATATTTTCATATAATGCGAAAGAAGACATAATAATGAAAAATATAGTGTTAAAATTTTACTAAAAAAATAATAAGCAATAAATAACTTGAATTTCATATACTTGCTCTTTTAAATCTCTGGCAACTTCTCTATTCATGTTTTTTCTAATTCGCATTCATGTTGAGAAAAAAGAATTAGGAAAAATATACAAGATACTTTATGTCAAAGGTTTGTTTCAAGAATAAAAGCATGCGGAATGTGAATTGAAGATCTCAATATTTTTAAAGGCATTTGGGAACAATGTATATATGAACATTTTTGCTTATCCGACTGCTTAATACTAAAACTGGCAATATTATATAAATATTATTCTACGCGAAATATAATAGAAATATCTTGTCACTCTGAAGCAAATATACATATCAATTAATATGCTATTTTCTTAGGCATAAACAGTTACACAGATTTACAGATAATTCGCAGTGCATCATATTATATCATATACACTATAACGAGAATTGAACATGCTAATTTATATCGTATACGCTAATATGCATTGGTCGTAAAGCATTTCTCATAGCTGAATAATATATTATTTTATTAAGATAATATTCAGGATCTGGATCAAGAACTGATCTAAAAATTTAGCGCATGATCTCACAATTATCATCCAAATCTGTGTAATTTATAGTAATATCCTTTCCATAAATATGATATATGTATTTTAATGGTGAATCGCATATTAAAGATATGATCTGAATAAATTCAATCTATCTGATCATCCATCAGATCAAAAATCAGATCATTCAGATAAAAAAAATTGATCCTCAGATATTCGCGGTTGATCTGTAGATTGATCAGATTGACCGGATATCTATTTAATTATGAAAAAGATAAGTTATAAAAGATTGGTTAATTTAAAAAAAATTAATATTAACACTTACTTCTTATCTTTATAGAATAGTCCAGAACCTTAAAAGATTTGAAAACTTTTTTTCGAGGTTAAGTAAAATTTTTAGTTAAAATTTGTTTTTATTTTCTTATATCAGCTTACATTTGTAAAATGATTATGAACCTTAAAACCTTAGGTTGATGCTATAAATTGGGACCCTTCTAACCTTTAGATAAACAGGATAAGCTCTTATTCTAGAAGCGTAGGCATTAAAGCTTCCCTCCTAAGGAGTATAAAGGCAATTTTGAAACCAAATGTCTAGACAGCCTTGAAAACTAGCAGTAAAGCATGCTGTTTATGTTGTTTAAATTGATATCTTATGAAAAATCTCACCACTCCTTATATACTACACAGGAGCTATATGACTGCCATCAATTCATATCATAAAATATAAGGTTAATTCAACTAATGAACGAAGCTTCTCAGATCAAGTAAGTCCTAATGACAAGTTTAATTTTTTAATTTTTTTTTAATAAAAAAAAACATTAACTTACCTTTGATAATCTGATCCAGAATTTATAAAACTTTGATTCTTGCATGAAGGTAACTCCTAATTAAATAATTAGTTTTTTTTTTTGTTTAAAAAAAATTTAAACTAACATACCTTTGTAAAAAACAATCCGATATCTTCAGTTTGGAGATAAGTATTAATAGAGAATTTTTATTAGCTTTTTATTATATTTTTTTTAAAATTTGTAAAAAAACTAACATTAACTTTATTATCTTATCTTTATAAATTGATTCAAAACCTATGAGTCTTGAAATTTGAGATAAAGAAAGTCTTAAATAATAATTAATAGTGTTTTATTTTTTAAATATTCAACTAACATACCTTTATAGAAAACAGTCTAAAACCTTTATATCTTAGGTTGGAATCGGTTTAGAGGTAAGTCATAATAAAGAATTTTTGTTAGCTATTTTTTTATTTTTATTTTTTTAATTTAAAAAAAATACCTTAAGATTGATCTAGAACCTATGAACCTTGCAATTTAGGATGGATGTAAGTTCTAAATAATATAATTAATTGTAAAACTTTTAATTTTTCTTGTAAATAAAGTTGTTATAGTTGACGAGAGAAGTAATAAACTATCTAAACTGAGTTTTTTGTATTAAAAATAGTAAAAGCGAAATAATTTTATTTTCTAAAAAATATTTTTTGAAAATATTTTGGGAGAGAGAGAAAGTGTTTTTTTTTTTTCGTCGAAATTATTTCGACCATTGAAGGCTAAAGTCGCAAAATAATAGAAACTACATCATATCACATGATTTTTCATATTAAGAAAAAATAAAATACAAAAAAATATACGATCTCGGTCAATATCGCACCGATTCGTATGAACAACTACCATTCGATTTCCCGTGATTAGACGAATCTAATAAGCTAGCATTTATTGATTTTGGATCAACCCATCTCGAGATATTTGCGATCGTATTTCGAAATCCGGGCTCCTTTATTTAAAAGTAGAATTTATTGATTCATAATTTCAGCCGATAATTCAATTGCGATTATCTCGAGATTGGATAATCCAAAATCTATGAATATTAGCTCATTGAATCCGCCTAGTTTCGAGGAATCGAATGGTAGTTGTTTCATACGAATCGGAGCGATATTGACCGAGATCGTAAATCTTTTGTTTTTTTTTGTTTTTTTATATATAAAAAATATGTGATATGACGTTATTTCGAACATTTTGACTTTTTATTTCGACTTTTGGGTTTTTATTTCGACTTCATGTATAATTGGAACTATTAGAGATAACATAACATTTATTATAAAAAAATAATAAAGTTGTATCTGAACTATTTAGTGACTTTTATTATAAAAATAATAATAAAAGTTACAATTGAATTGTTAATTATAAAAAATAATAATAAAATTATATCTAAAATAGAATTTAGATCTGTATATCTGCAATTTGTATATTTGTACAAATAACTGATATTCATTTTTTTTTATTTAGATAGTATTTATAGATAAATAATTTTGTATAGATTATTTGTAGATAATTTATGATTAACCTTTATATCTATTATCAACATGAGAATTTTACTCCTATTTCTTATGTAATAATAATTATTTTCATTTATTAACTAAATCTAAATCTTTTGTTTCTTTTATTAAAGTTAGTTGATGTTGCTCACAATGTAAGATAGATAACTTCTGTAGAGTTTCTGATCTTAAAGACTATATTCTATAAATATTTCAGAAAGCTTGAATTCTTGAATTAGCGATTTATGTCTCAATTTTATTTACAATTTTTTTTTACAAAATAATAGGAAAATTATAAATGAATTTCGGATTAATCAAAAACTTTTGGATTAATCTAAAAAAAATTTTCCTTTTTTTTTAACCTTTTTCTTTTTTTTTGTATTTTTTTAAGATTTTTACCATTTTTTTTAGAAAAAATCTTATTTCAGAAATATAGTAAATCATACTTTAGGAGAAAATTTACTATTTTCCTTATTTTTTCTTGTTTTTTTTAGGAAAATTTTCATTTTAAAAATAAGTAAATCGGAAACAATCTGTTTAGTTGATTTTCCTTTCTTTTTCTTATTTTGAAAATAAGAAATGTAAATCAGAAGTGACTATTAGTTGAATTTTCCCTTCTTTTTCTTTTTTTTTAGGAAAATTATCATTTTGGAATTAAGATAAGCAAATCTTTAGTGACTTTTTGTGTGAAAATTTACTATTTTTCTTTCTTTTTTCTTTTTCTTATTTATTTAGGAAATTTCTTAAGGTAAGCAAATTGTTAATGACTTTTAGGGTGAAAATTTACCATTTTCCTTTTTTTTTTTCTTATTTTGTTTAGGAAATTTCTCATCTTGGAATTAAGATAAGCAAATTGTTAGTAATTTTTTGGGTGAAAATTTATCATTTTCCTTTTCTTTTTTCTTATTTTTTTTAGAAATACACTATGATAAGTCAATTGAAGATGGAATTTTTGATTCATTTCTTTATTTTACTTTATTTTTTATATATATTGAAAGTGTTTCTTTTTAAGGAATTTAAATTTAACAATTATGTAAAATAATACAAATATAAATTTAATAAATTGAAATAAATTAAATTTGTTATATTAGTTCTGATTTGCGATTTTAGGTTGATTTTAGGTGGTTGAATTAGGTTGATTTTTGACATATTATGTCCGATTTGTATCTGATTTATGGTTGATTTGTGGTTGAATTGTGATTGATTTAAGTGGTTGAATTAGGATGATTTTTGGCCGAATTGTATCTGAATTGTGGCTGAATTTAGATTGAATTAACTTAATTTTTAGGTCGAATTGTATCCGAATTATTATGTTCGATAGGTCCTATTGGCACAGAATTATGCCAATAGGAAATAGTCCAATTTATTACAATTCAGCCATAATTCAGACAAAATTCAGATATCTGATTTTTGGCCGAATTGTATCATTTCGACCTGTGTATATTTATTAACATATTTTTTTTTACCTTTCTGATTTTATTTGTATTCATCTTTCTGTTTTGTCATAATAAAAAAAGAATCATATAGATATATATTTATTACAATTCGAAAATGCATTTGTGACAATTTCGTTAATGAATGCACTGAAATTTGATCATAAAAGTCTGGACTTGAGCTTAATTTGACTTATTAAGTCAAAATGTGATGTAATATTATGAGCTTTAAAACAACAATCTCTATTTTTAATTATAATTGTAAAATGCTTTGAACGTTCAAAGGTAATCATCAGTAGTTCCAATGGTAGCTTTTTTATCTCCCAAAATTTAAAAAAAAAAATAATTATCATTTCATTATCTTAAGAAAGGGCAATTTCGGTATTTGTATTCATTTTATTCACTTGCGTGAACCGCTTCGTATCAAATTCCTCATAATTTATAGTTATCGTTTCTATTTTTTTTTTTTTTTTTTTTTTTTTTTACTAAATTCATTTATAAAATAATTCTTTTGTATGTTAGATTTAGTAGTACCAGCCGTTGGGGTCGGAATCGACGGCTGAGTCAACTGAAAAGGGTACAAAATTTGCCACGACTGGTACTACTAGTTAGATTAGATTGGAAAAATGAATTAAATAATAAATTTATTTTTAAAAAAATGACTTACTAAAATACTTCATGAAGCAATTCAAAATCTTAAGGAACAAATAATAATTAAATCAAAAAAGCCAAAAAAAGAAGCAATCGATCAAGTGAAAAACAAAAATAAAATATTATAAAATAGAAAATAAATGAAACTCGAAATAAAAATTAATAACATACAGCCTTTACTTTGTTCGACTCGAAATATTAAAAAAAAAATTAGTAGCAGCAGCAATGATTCAAAAAAAAAAATTAATAATTTAATGAAACCGAGTTTCATAATTTAAAAATGCTTTTTTTTTTTTAAATATTTAGCGTCTCAATAAAAGGTCAACTCAGGTAGATAAATTAACTTTCAAATATTCCAAAAATTTTCAAACTTATAGGCAAACTAAAGTTTGAGTCATTTTTTATTAATTATAAAAGATTATTTAAATCTACTAGGAGACTATAAAAAAAACACAATTCAGATTGCTCAGTTGCAGACAGATGTGCGAATTCCTGCTGAAATATTGAACAAGTGTAAATTGTTTTCTTGTGCTTTTTATTCGCCGTCCCCATTTCTAAATTTCAACTCTATCTTTTTCATTCTGATCCACTTGGTACAACTAATCAAATTTTCGCTTCTGCTCGTATCATCCACTTTTTTCAAAATATGCCGCAAGTAGGATAGAATGCGGTAGAATCATTTTTTTTTAATAAATAAAAACCGTTACACAATTAACACATACAATGCCTCCAAGTCTCGGATGTTTTGAGTTATATATGTATATGCCAATGCTTTATGTTATGAACTAAATAAATCCAGTAAATAATGAAGATTAAATTTGCATCGTTCGAAGTTCTGTACTTTCCCAGGGCACGACCGATATCATTATTAAAATATATAATTGGGATTGTCAACTCGGTCATTTCTGGGTATCAGTTCTCGTAAATTTTTCAACTGGGTCTGATCTTGCTGCAATTAACGAAGAGCTATCGCAATAAAATCATAGACACAATATCCAATATTTTCCTCCACGTTGAAGTAAAATCATCACTGCAATAAGGGCTTACATTCAGTTCAAGGCATAAATAATTAATTTCAAATACCTGTCATGTCATAGATTCATATATATAAATTTAGGAATTTTCAAATCAATGGTCATACATTATGGATAAAATAGTTAACTACATGTCCCATGAAACCTTTTGATACCTTAATTTTTCTTTCAATTTCATTACAAAATTGACCACACTCTTCTAAAAATTGCTCAAAAAGTTTTAATTCATGAACTTATCAAATCTCGAATCGAATTTTCATATTTTACATATAGCCATTAGAAAAATATAATTGCTCAACAGAATAACAGAATAGCGTACGTCTTGGGAATTTGCAATATCTTCTACAGTGAAGTAATATTTCATAGAATAAATATTGTTATCCTAAATTTGTTGTGATGGAAATCTAATTGCTCATCATAGGTCATCGTATGTACACGAACATATTCATTTAAATGATGAATGCGGCCCGTTTTATCCTCAATAAATTAATTTCTTTTGCTGATAATGCTGATAATTACAGGCAGATAGTTAGAATGGTGCTTTAATTTCAATGCTAAGATAATCATCATAAGCATGCAATCAAAATGCTGTCAATAATAGCTGAAATTACATGCTTTTGTCATTCCTCCATATATCAGAACCTTGTTGGTATTGTCTTGATTTATTTCAAATAATACAACTCGCTCATTATTTTGCTGACGCGCCTTTTATTATAAGGTGACGACAAGCTATGCATTCCAGAATGCTATTAGTTTCTTGTTTTTAATTTCGGTGATATCCAGGACGTCGTTATACAAGGCATTCCATTAAAGTATAAACGCGTGGTATCTGCAATTCTATGACAGAATTATTGTAACAAATTATAATTTAAGCATAGTGAAATTTTGTGTAAATAATCGTTAGTCCGCAAATGTTAAATACAGCGCCAATTTGATATTTCGAAAGGTTGGAGACCATTATATAGCAATCGAGATATAAACAACGCATTTCTTTTCAGAATAATGTTGGATATTGCTGCAAAGGATACAGTAGATATTCTATGTCCTATGGTCTCATATTCGCAAAGAGAGATTGAGAAGTTTCACTCTAGACCAGAATACTCTAGGTCAGAATAATCATTTTTAGTGCATCGTAAACTTTGAATAATGTTAAAGCTCTTTTGTTATTATTTGTATAATGTCTTGAGAAGTCTCTGGAGCGAATGTAAATGAATATGAGGTATAATTTTGTGGTACGGAGGACATGAATGGATATCAAGGATATCAAGCTGATGGATAAGTAGATGCAGCTGCGTAGTCAATAATTAAGATAAAAGAAGTAAAGATTGATAAATGTGATAGATTAATAGTATCATATCATCAGAATAAATATAAAAATTAAATGGTGTATGGAAAATTATTTTTTTTATTTTTTCCTTGCGAGTTCCATCACTTGGTTTCTTAGATCCTCTTTAAACTCGTCATCCAGCTTGTCTTTCTTTTTCTGTTCGTCGGTCCTCCGTTCCTTTTTTTCATTTATAAGGTGTAAAAGTTAAAGTTTTAAATTGAAATTTTTTTTGATTTATATCGGTTACTGCTAATCTATATTGGAATTGTGTCAAATTTTCGACCAAATGTTACACACGCTCTAAATGTAAAGTTTTGACTTTATTTTATGAAATGATGATACTTTTATTAAATAAATATTTAATTTTTATTTCATACGATCATAAGATATAGCCACTTTTTAACATTGTTCATCTCCAATTATAAATAGCCTACCATTGTAAAGCCAAACATAAAGTTGGATTATCATGTGTCTGTTAATGCGTTATTTAAGTCATGAGAATTATAATCAAGATTGCGATTGCGTATACAGGAACCAATTGAACTTATAGTTGCCTGACGAAACCTATTTTGGATTGTCGAAACGTCTAAACTTCTAGTTCCGACAGGTTTTTAATAAGTCCTTAATATAGTTTCGACTGTTTAATATTGGCAGGTTTCGACAGGTTTATAGTATTTTATTAAGGTTCTGACACTTTCTGTCTGTCTAAACCCAGGATTTTCGTCAGGCAACAATAATTGAACTAAACGGAAAGAGGTTTTGTAGGATGTCGCATGCCCGTTACGAAAAATATAAAAAATATATAATTCTTATCATACCATTTTTTATATAACATTTAATTTCTTGATAATTTAAACGTTTAGCAACAGACCAAAAACCATTATTGTAAACAAAAAAAATATATAAATTTATTTATTTATTTAAATCATTAGAAAAGTTCGACTAGCTTATCAAGTTTTTGACATACGCTGAAAAATTATTTAAAAAATATTATTTACTTTGATTATAATCATCATCTTTAATAAAGTTTGCGAAAACTATTTTATAAAGCTATTTTATTCATAAAATATATATATATATATTAAATAATATTATAAGTTTGTTATTTTATTTGTCGACGTTCGATAAATATAATTAATTGCTTTTTTTCCAGCAAAGTATAAAATATTTTTTCTTGTATTACTTTTAATTTACTGCTTCAACGTCGCAATGACAAAATTTTTTTGGATCCGTGTCAAAAGGCTGTAATTATTATTTTCGTTATTTAAATGATTTTTTTTATTTTTTTAAACATCTTTTATAGTCAAGTTAGATCAATAGATAAGATTAAGGTTGATTTTTTATTAAATTATTTTCAAGATGAACGAGAAAAATTCAGTTCACAAATTGAGTGATTTTATTTGAAATATTGTATTGAGGATACAATAAATAATTCTGTATGATCACGCCACCCGCTATAATATATAAAGTATTACACTTATGAAAGAAGATTAGACTTCATGGTGCATCTCGACCCTTATCGAAATGTATCTATTATAAAGAAAAGGAAAATTTTGTAAAAGTTAGCAGGGAGTGACACACTCGCATTCCATGTCTAGGGAAGCAAATTCCTTTAAGCGACTATTCCTTGAGCCTCGCTATGCTAACGATCTTATAAACTGTTTCATTAAAACTTTGGTAAAACAGGGAGCGCAGTTTACCTCGTTAAAAATCTTTGTCAGCCTATAAGCCATCATCTTCCTCCTCAAGAGGGAGTCTAAACAATCACAAGAGTTAATGCAACAAACAAACGAATTCTAACCTTATTTATATTAAAAAGTGAAAATTTTGAAATTGTGGGATTCATGATCTTCATTATCGATCACTAATTATGGAATATCGCACGTTACGTTACTGATCATATGATCTATAGCTAGTCAACATATATAATTTTTAGTTCTTTATCGCGATTTTTTAATTTCGTTATTTTTTTTTAACATGCATGACATAGCCCTTCAAAATTTCAAGTACATAGAAATCATTTCAAATATGACAATATACTAGAAAATTTTATATATAAAAGAAATAAATAAGGCGATGCGGTAATAAAAGAGCTCACGTGTTTCTTCACTTTGAAATGTGTTTTTCAGCCGGCAAGGGATCATTCACAATCCTTGCTAAAACCACCATCATATTTGCTCCATTTTATACTTCAGTAGGAGCTGATGCTTACAAGTCACATGCCTAAGCTTTTTTTGTCGGTGGTTCTGGGTGAGTTTGCAGAATATAGCACCTGATGGCTCATTTTTTACAGTCATATTTTCCAATATTACCGAATACTTACTAAATCTTACTCTTTTCTTATCCAAAAAACACATTTACGTTATCGTAGAACCAGTTACGACCGGTAAGTGAGTCTAGTTATTAGTCAACGCAAGCGAAGCGATATGGCTAGAATATTGCAATACTTCTAATTTTCTTTCTTGCTTCTAATCTATTAAAGTTTTTCCATTATTTTTTTTTATTTTTTTTTTTGACGCGGTACTAATGAAATTACATTTTTTGTACTTTTTTAAGTAAAATCAAAACGAAGTTACTATGAGATGCAAGTTGATAGGACAGCTTCATTTGTGCTCTCATTCAATCATTCGATACCTGCGGATGACTTATCTCTTATTGATGCACCACTTATTTTAAAATTGCTCGCATCTTTTTATGAAGAGAGAAATATTTCCTCAGTTTGCTGAATTATCTAAACAAGTGAAAATGAAAATGGAAGTATCTATAAAAGCACATTTACTGACATATTTGAAAAGCACACATCAGAAGATATGATTTACTGGGAAATAGATAGTTTGATCAGAATCCAGCTCCAGACTTTTCGCATCCAATTGAAATGGTAGGAACAGCTGGAACCTTGGAACAGTAATAAATGACCAATTTATTTTGTTGGAAGGCTGAAGTTTTACAGATGGTAAAATCGAAATTAATTTTGACGTTTTGGCAAAATTTTTCTAAAGACAAAACTACGAAAGTTTACGGGTATAAAGGTTTCGATGTTTGGCCGGTTGGAAAGTATCGACAATGGTAAAAGTTTCGAGATATGGGTAGTATTCTATTAAAATTGAGGTACGGATCATATGATTTACTATGTCTCGTAACCAACTTTTAATAGATCAGCTCCCATATATCAAAACTATCAAAAATTTTAATAGTAATTTTTCAATTACTTGAATAATTTTCTTAAATATAGAATATTTCCAAATCTCTGTCTAAGTCCGAAAAAACTCTAATACTAATATATTAAAACTGTTTATTTAGCAAAAATAGTAATATTGAAATCTTCAATTGTTTAAAGCTTCAAGATTTCGTCATTTAGCGCGTAACGTACTGGTGGTTCTGTTAGAATTCGTTATAGAATATGCTTTCTATAAGAAACGTTCTATTTTTTATTACGAATTAATATTAATATTTTAAATTAGTTATATCCAGAATTCATTATTGACAGGTTCGTTATAAAGAGAGTTGGCTGTTTACTTGATCTATCAATTTTGTGTAACCGATTTTTTGCCGATTAATCGGACTAATGAAAATCGATTTAAAGTCGATATAATTAAACGATGTTGCCGAGTTGAGATTCAAAATCGTTATTAAAATCGACTTTCGACTCTGGCGATTTTCCGACTTTTGATTCCGAACCCTACATACATAGATCCACTACGCACTAGATTGGTGGAAAGAGAAAAATATTTCCGAGTATGAATATAATAAAGCGAGCCGTGATGAGTTAGAAATCATCAAAAAAGTAAGTTTCACCAGTTGATCCTTTGTGTAAAAATCAAACAAAAAAATAAATTAGAACTAATCCAACTACTCACCCGCGAAAGATCCGGGTGATTTAAATATGATATACTGTATATTATAAAATTTCTAAATGTTTGTTATTTGAAGAGGGATATAAGCTGTAGAGTGAGGCAAAAATGATATTAGTAGAATTTATCGGCTTTCTCACATATACGACAAAATTCAAAGCAAACATGACTCTATTCATGGAAAAGTACACAAACGAAAACGCTATAAACTTCGCAGGGTCATGCTTCGTATATATAAAAAAATCCGTTGTCTTATTAATGATTGTCATCATAAACTTGCCAAATGGCTGTGTCAAAGTTATCGTATTATCTTGTTGCCCGAGTTTAAGACACAGGGAATGGTTAGGCGTGGAAAACAGCGGATTCGTTCTAAGACAGCACGGATGATGTTAACATGGTCCCACTTCCGATTCCGCCAATATCTTCTACATAAGGTTCGTGAGTAGGTAATTATATGTACTGAAGAATATATCAGTAAGACATGTGAGTGCTGTGGTCATATCGATCGAAAATTGGGTGGATCCAAAGCGTTCCGTTGCCCAAGTTGTACAGCTGAGCTTGATCGGGATATCAATGGTGCTCGCAATATACTACTTCGCTATCTTACCGTTACATCTAAAGAGCCGGTTTATGCCGGCGCTGGGACTTACCTCCTGGGGTCTTCATGATCCTTGCAGAACGTGTATATTTTCTTATTGGGCATGATCAGAAATGGGATGTTTGATTAGGAATATATAGGTTTAATTGTAGGCGTCTTCGATCTTAATGTACAATATGTTAAAGACGAAGATTCAATAAAAGCATGAATAAAAAATTCTTTGTTATCCGAAAAAAAAAATAAATGCATGAAAGGAAGGTTTCTGCGCTGATGCAAAATTCGCGAATTTATTATAACTTTTAGTTTCAAAATCTCAAATTTATATATCATATCGTAGAATCAAAATTCAATCTTGAGATTGATTATTTTGTTTTTTTCTTTAATGTATAAAAAAAAATAAATAAAATAAAATAAAGTGTGTTCAAAATTATAATTAAATTAAGGATATAAGAAGAATATAAATTTCGAATAATTGGAATTAAAAAAAAAAAAATTCATCCAATACTTTTTTTGACATAAAAAAGAACAAATAATGTATAAAATCTTATATTTGATTCGTTATTTTCGGTTATGATCACAAAAAAGTAAAATGATCTACAAAAAATACATATAAATTAACCAGTACAAAATTGGAATTTCAACAAATTCAAATTTTCTTAGAATGGTTCTTTCTGACTTACTATTAACCTTTCTCAGTTTTTGGGCTCTTATACACGTTATATATCGAATATTTCAATCAAGGTTTAAGTTTCAATCATCGGTAACAAGATTATTATGTTATTTTTTTTATTTTTTTTTTTTTTAGATATCTTCTCTTTTTAAATAATAAGATAAAATAAAAATTTTTTTTCAGCATAGAGTACACCATAATGTATCTCGAACATCACACCTACCAATTGCAAATATTAGCCCAGCATATCATGTATCACAACCAACCGAGATATCACTTAGTTATTTTTATCTCTGTTATAAAACAAGTAAATTTAATTCATTTTTTGAAAATCTTTCAAAACGTACGCCCAAATTTTGGGAAATATGGTTTAATTTGGGAATTATAGTTGGATTATTAGCTATGGTTTTAGGAGTTGGTGTTATGATCGTGGCAGGTTGGAAATTGTTTATGGGATTCGTTAGATTTGGTATCCGGGATAATGAAAATCATGAACAAACGATATTATTGAAAAGAAACTTTGAAGAAGTTCATCAAGTTGAAAGCAATAATTATCATCAAGTTTTTGTACCAGTTGTAAGTACTTTTTGATTGTATGTGCAAATTATTAGATTTTTATATCCATATTACAACATTCAACTTAATATGTAAAAAAAAAATTTACAGATTCCCGGAGTGACATTACCAATTTCACATCTTATATATTACCTGATTGCACTTTTGGTTTGTGGAATCTTACATGAGGCTGGTCATGCAGTTGCAGCTTTCCGGTATTGTTTATTACTAATTTTTTTTTCGATCAATTTTTTGATTGTTGCATTAATTACGTTACGTTTTTTTAATAGTGAACTTGTGCCAATAACTGATGCTGGAATATTTTTGTATTTATTTTATCCGGGAGCATTTGTTAGTCTTTCTAGTCAATATTTGGATAATAGTTCACCGATAAAAAAGCTTCGCATCTTTTGTGCAGGAGTTTGGCATAATGCGGTGATATTTTTATTGGGTACTCTTATATTAAATTCTGGAATAATTAAATTATCTATGAGTCTCACTGGATACAGATCTGTGGAAGGAACTGGAGTTAGTATTATTAGTATTGAAGAGGTAAGAAAAGCAAGCAACCAACCAAATATACACCTCTTTCTTTAATTAATTATTCGTTAATTTTATATTATCGTTTTTTTTTTTTAAAAAAAATAAAATTAGAATACAGATTTTGTTGGAATATTATACCCTTCAGCGTTAATAACCAAAATAGATGATTATGAATTGAATGATGCTTCATTAGAGAGATGGAATACTTATTTATTGCAAAATTATAAGATTATAAATAATACTCGTGGGTTTTGTTCGTCAGAAAAGGACACTATGCCATCTTTAGATTGTTGTAATATTAATGCAGCTCATCCTTATGGAAATTCAGAAAGCAGAGAAGTTTTGTGTTTTCAGCTATCCGATCAAAATAATTCACACTATCAGGTAAGATGAATAATCCTTTGCGAATTAACAGAACTTTAATTAAAAATTCATACTTTTCATTATTTTTTTTTTTTTTTTAAAAAAAAAAGAAAGAATTGAGTTGTCGTCAAGTAAAACCAATATTAGCCAATGTGGATGAACAAAGGTGTGAAAAGGATTCTGATTGTGATGAATCATTACCTACGTGTGTATTACCATATACACCTCTTGGATTCCCTAGGCCTGTAAGGATTTATTTTAAACATTCTCCATGGAACGCTAATCAAGATGAAAATACAGAACAAATTTTGTTATGGCTTGGAAATTTAAAAGATTTGTGGGAAATAATACAAGTTAGCATTCTTCAACCAAGATGGTCATGGGTTCCTCTTTGGATACCACTTGTTTCAGAATTAATTTTAAGGTAAAATTATATTTATTTAAACCTTTGTTTTTTTTTATTATTTTATGTTTATTAAAAAGAGAAAAATTTTTTTTTATATGATTTTAGGTATACGGCATCATTTTCACTTGCGTTATGTATATTAAATATCTTACCGGCATTTCAATTGGATGGACATCATGCATTAAAAGCAATACTGACATTGTTATATGAAGATAATGATAAAGTATCAACCAACAGTAAAGGAAAGATGAAAGTAGTTGAAGATGGGATTGTATATAGTGTAACTGGGTTGGTTGGTTGGGTTGTATTTGGAACTTTAATTTCTGGAGTATTTTTTTGAGGGACATTGAATTATAATCAAAAAGATAATAATCGTAATACGTAAATTAAATAACATGGTAAGTTTACATATTGTATACATTGTATTGTATACGCGATTAATAAATTTTTTTTTTGTCATAAAATAACTTTCCGATAAGAATAAATTTTATCAAAAATCTTTACCTAGATCACGTGAATGGTATTGATTTCAAACCAGAGCGCAAGTCTAAAATTCTCTTGTACTTTATAAATTAATTCAATATTATGTATGTATGAATTCGCTTAAAAGGAGATATTTAAGAATTGGAGATGGATCATGATGGGATGGCTCAGATCAAATTCATGATAATCATAATTATTTCTTAGCAAAGCCCAATCTATGTGTATCAATCTTTTTTTTTCAAATTCGAATCTCACAATCTTTCCCTTCAATTATTCTGCAAATTCAATTTTAATTTTTGCCAAATCTCATCTCTATGGGAATTGATGAAAATATTTAAAGCATATTCTAATAAATAATATGGTTGCTCTTTTAATATTGTATTCAAGTGACAAATTTTATCTTTTGCGATGAATGATGGACGCCACACATAAAGCACAGCCACATTCAGAACGACAACACATAATATTTTGATTTTTGTATAAATATAGAGGTGATTTCAACTTAATAAATTTTGATTGACAAAAAACTTAAGCACCAAAATAAATTTTTTAAATTTGTCATGACAAAAAAAAAAAGCTTTCTTTATTTTAACAAAAAATAACGAACGATTATAATGAAAATATATAAATATATAATATTATTAATATTATTAGATAATATGAATACAAATTTTAACCTCTTTAAGGTATTTAAGTTTAATTATACATCGTCTTGAACTTATTTTTTTTTTAAAAAAAAAAAATAATGAAAATATTATATTTCATTTAGGGCATATATTCATACTTTATAAGTTAGAAATATAAAACGATTTGAACGTCCAAATATACAAAAAGTTGTTTGGTGGTTCAAATTACAAATTATTTTTTATATAATTTTTTTTTTTATTAAACTTAAAGTAGGTGTTTCCTTAGAAGTTGAGTCGTCAATATCTATACAGTTGAAGAAAATTTTTCGAAATCTAATAGTTAAATTAAATAAATAATAAAATAGCAAAAACGTTAACTCTTATAAAGTTAAATACATTATAAACAACTAATCTTCCAACTTATTTTTTCATATTTTATTATTTTTTGCAATCAAAAAAGGCAATTTCTTTGAAATTTTATGTAACATCAAAAATATATTACAGTTAGTGAATTTACCAAATAAGGAAAGTTCTAGAATGATCTACATGAAATTCTTGAAATTTGATTGCCTGTTACACACAAGTGATTCGACATTTATTCTTTTTTTCAAATTTCATTGTGGCTTAGATACTATATGAATAGATAGCCTAGTTTATATAATTGTTTGGGACCAATTCTTTTTAAAAAAGTAAATGAGATCTGAAAATAAGAAATTTACATTATATTTTAATTAATTAAAGTAAAATAAAAAGCATATTTTTATTAATTAAACTAGAATTTTAAATTATTTTTTTAGTGTCTGTTTATCAAAAATTAAGAGCAAGTATCCTTTCATGTATTTTCATAAATTTAGTTGTAAAATTGGATTAAAAACCTGTGAAATTAAAGAATCAAGTCTGATAGTTAAATTAAAAAGACAAGCAAAATTTTTTAAAATTAAAATGATTTGTTATATAAGGAACCTAAAAAGAATCCAGAAAAACTATTAAAAATAATCAAAATATCATAATTAGAAGCGATACTTTACATGATGCATAATGATCTATCAGCTATATATTTTTCTACTGATATAATGTTTAACAAAATTCATATATGATATTATTGGTTAATGATACTATTCAAAACCTATTTTAATGTGTAGCTTAAAAATTGAGAAACTATTTTAAACCTTTAAAATGATCTAAAACTTGATGAAATTTAATTAAGTTTAGGAAAACCTATTAGAAGTTTAGGTAAAGATATTTATTATAAACAAATAGTTTTATCTCAAACATCTTAAAACTCAAATTTTTTAAAAATAGTTTAGGGAGACATCTTTATTATTAGATCTTACATTTAAGCATATAATGTATGTCAATGAAGAGGAAGATCTAAAATCAAAAATAAATTACATTCTATTCCAGTAGATTGACCATTCTATAAGATTGGAATAGATTTTATTGGACCTCTATCCTGAACAAGTAGAAGAATAAATATATTATTATTGCTATCGATTATTTAAATAAATGATCTGAAGCTAGAGTAGTAAAAAATACTATTGCTAACAATATTGTCAAATTTTTATATAAAGATATAATTTGCTGATATGGATGTTCTACAAAAATCTTATCTGATAGAGGATCTCATTTTAATAATTAGTTCATAACTCAATTAATGAAACAATTTCATATTAGACATAATTTATTAACTTCTTATTATCTTAAGTCAAATGGATTAGTGGAAAAATTCAATAAAACTTTATATAAACCTTTGGCAAAATTGAAAAATCTATACAATAGAACCAATATATTTCACCTGCATTATTTGCTAACAGTACAAGTAACAATCAACTATAAAAATAGAACCTTTTTATTTAGTTTATATATGAAATACAATGTTACCAATTGATAATCCTGATGTTCCTAATGATATTTATACCAATTAAGATTTTCTTATGCAAGATAGAGTTAATCATTTAATTAACAAATTATCTTTAATATAACAAGATCAAAAACACAAATATAACTTGTATAACAAAAACAAAAGAAATATCATGATAAGAATATAAGAATTTCTATTACATTTAATATAGGAAATAAAGTTTTATACTTTAAAGTAGCTAAAAATAAAACTTATTTAGAAAAATTAGAACAAAAATGAAAAGAACTGTACTATATCTATCAATTATTATTAAATGGATAACACAAGATAAGAGAATTAGATAGTTATATACTTCGAATTCCAGTAAATGAAAATTTTTAAAAATATATAAGGACTCTCTATTTCAAAATTCAATTTAAAATTTTAAAATTTTTTATCTATCAATGAAATAAATAATTATTGAAGATTTAAAAAAAAAGCTTACCTTTGGAAATAACACCTGCTTTTTTTTTATATACTGCAGAATTAGATTTACAAAAGAAAATCCAAATGATATATCAAATATTATTCTAGTCATCAAGAATTAAGGATCAAATTTTTACCTTAATTAATACCTTCTATCTAGAAAAGTTACTTGAAACTAAAACATATATACCAGCACAAAAAAATCAATTAAAAAGAATACTCACTAAGTATTACAGTCTTATGTCTATTAGAATGTATTATTTATTTGAAGCTTTAGAAGTAGATCAAATTTAACAAACTCGAAATATGATTTTGAAAAATATCTACTAATTATCAAATAATTCCTATTGATTCTTAATTAATGAAACTATTAATATTTAGGCAAAAACTCAAAATTTAAAAAAGGAGGATTGAAGTTGTGATTTGTGATTATGATGATCATTTTTATTATATTTATTATATTAGATATATTTATCATATTATATTACTATTAGTTTATTTTATATAAATAGCATGTATTTTTC
>CAMKVN010000302.1:0-32794 GCA_946474995.1 Funneliformis geosporum | reverse complement strand
TCGGTCAAATATGACCAATCTGTCATATTTGTCAACTAAATCAGATGATCGCCGCAGTTACAGATCACGGCTTCAACATGTAAATAAAATTCGTTAAAATTCTGAATGATTTATAGATGATAGTTTAAAATTTAATACTGTGATCTTATTGTTACATAACAGATCGTATTGAGGCGCAAGGATTAACGATATTTCGATATAGTAAGATATTATAAAATGTTGCCTGCATAAGTCGTTGCTTTTGAAATATCATAAACTTCTTTAAATTTATCCAAAAAAATTGAATTTTATTTCTTAATTGTAAATCGAATTTTAATATTTTTACTTTGATCTATAACCGTAATTTTATTATCTATGAATGTAATTTTATTACCTCAATTAAAATTATAAAAAAGTTAAGTCAAATCAAAAAATTAGATAAAATTTTTTATAGGGTACTTCCTAAACTACTAAAAATTAGTTTCGATTAAATAAAACTAGTTTCGGTAGTTTCGGCTATTAATTAAACTAGTTTTGACACTTTGCTAAACTAGTTTGGTAAGTCTATATACATTAAATGTTGAAATTTCTACAAAGCAAAATTAAATTAAAATTTTATCAGTTTCATAAGAACATGTTTTATTAATATTTTTCTACGAAATTCTGTTGAATTAGTATCGTAAACTTTTATATATTCAGAAATTTTGCCAAAAAAAAAAAATATCGATAAAACAATTTCGCAAAATTAAAATTCATAATTATTCGAGCGAAAGAAAGGTTGTTACTATTCTAAGAATCAAATTTTCTAATTATCTAAAGTGAAATTGACAAATATTATATTGACTCGTAAGTAATACATACATTTTCATTAAAAAGGAAGAATATGATAGTTATTATGAATTCTTCTGTCAAAACATTCTGATTCGCAAGGATTATTGAGGCAAATTTCATTTCCGCAAGATGTGAAAGTTGGATATTCCGTTGTACGTTTTTTTTAGTTGTAAAATTTACCAATTTTTGTAATTCTTTATCAGTAAAATTTGATCAAGTCGTATTCACAAGGCAAGGAATACTACTACGCCGCGGCGATCCAAATTCAGTCGCAGTTAAATTCGTTAATTGAAAACTTGGCGTTAAATATCTAATAATTTCCTGTCTTCTTTTTTTGGTAATCTGTTATAAGTTTTCAATAACTTCTTCAATTCTATGAACATTGGCAGAAAATAATTTAACTCAACTACAAAACTTTTAGAGCTTGGAACCGGCAAAAATCTTTATTATTATTTAGGAATTGACTTTTCGTATATGCACTCATACGTGAGTTTTGCTCATAATCCTTGGATTAGTAAACGGTTATTTTTTTTTTTTAAAAAAAAAGGAAAGGATTTAATGCTTAGGTTTTTGTGTGCAAAAAAAAGAAAGATGTATTCGATGAATAAACATTTCTGTCAAAATATAACATAGTTTTATAAGAAAATATAATATATGGGGATCATTTCATTGGGTTATTAATATACAAAACAAATACCCCGAACATGAATATATTAAAGATCTTAGTTTTAGTTATTCAAATGCAAACCGAAACTTAAAAAAAGTACAAAATATCTTATAAAGAGCCAAAATATTTGATTTGGGATTCATTTATTTAATTATTTTAATGAATATATGATTAAAAGAGAAAATTAAACATCGATTTTGCCAAAAAAAAAAATATCGATAAAACAATTTCGCAAAATTAAAATTCTATGATTATTCGAGCGAGAAGAAAAGTAGTTTACTATTCTAAGGATTAATTTTTCTAATTATATAAAGTGAAATTTGACAAATCATATTCTGATTCGTAAGTAAATTCTTCATTATCATTTTCATTAAAAAAGGTAGAATATGGATAGTTATGATGAATTGTAAATAATTCTTCTAAAGTGAAATCTGTCAAACATATTCTGATTCGCAAGGATTATTGAGAGGCAAATTTTCATTTCCGCATTTATTAAGAGATGTGGTAGTTTGATATTCTTCATCGTTGAAATTTTTAGTTGTAAAATTTACCAACTTTTGTAATTCTTCATTTGTAAAATTTGACAAGTCGTATTCTAATTCACAAGGAATATTACTTAGTGTGAATTGCGTGTTATATAATGAGAAATTTTCAGTTCTTTTTTTAATATAAAATTTATCAACTATTTCTTTAATTCTATTAACTTTACTAGAGATTAGCCTGACATGATCATTAGTTTCATTGCACGTGTGGCAAAATTTCAGAGGTTCGCAAGGAAATTTATTGTGAATGAATTTTTCATTATTGGTATCATTAAAAGATGTAGCATTTTGATATTTATAGTCATTGAAACTTTCTGTTGCAAAGATCGACAATTTTGCTAATTCTTCCAAAGTGAAATTTGATGTCATATTCAATTTCGCATAAAACTTCATTGATAGTAAATTTAGCATTGAATATAGAAAACTTTTCGGTCTTCTTCTTTGGAGGGTTTTTATTTTTATAATAATTATCAACAACTTCCTCAATTCTTTGGAGTTTCGCAGAAAATAATTTAACACAATTATTTGTCTCCTTACAATCGGGACAAAGCTTTGGAGGTTTCTTTTTGGTTAGTGTATTATTATTAAGGAGGTTCAACTTTCGTACATATGCACCCATACGTGAGTTTTGCTCAAAGTTTTTGGAATTAGTGAACATTGTTATTTTTTTTTTTTAAAAAAAAGGAACGGATTTAAAGTTTATAAAAAGGAACGATGAATTCGATGAATAAAACATCTGCCAATTTATAACACAGATTTATAAGAAAATAATATAGTAAAATTGCTCATCGTATGTGATTCATTTGATTGGGTTATTAAGATTCAAAACAATTACATTTGATATCATATTGTTTAAATATTTGGTTTGGCGTTTATTTTATTAACTATTTATTTAAATTATTTTAATACTGAAATCCATTTTTTTCTTATTGGGCTGAATTTAACAGGATATGATCAGATATGTCATAAAAAAAAAACGCCATGAATATATTATATTTGTACTTACGCGTCAAACCCTGCATATTTGTTGATGTTCATTGTTATTAGGTTGGTTATCTATTCCTTAATTCAACTTATATTATAACTAGGATGAATATTTTTAGTATAACAGATGTATTTGTATTTATGATTTAAAAAAAAGTAAAGAAAGTGTGCAAGTATAATTATTACTTTAAATATTTCTATCTAGAATGTAAATATTTTGATGCGATCATTTCATCTAGAAATAGGTAAATCTTACTAAATTTATTCGTTAAAATAAATTAACTAAAAAAATTATATATTTCCTAATCTTCATTAATATACTGAACATAAGAACAAGCTGACTCGTACAACAGTCCTAAACATGTTTTTTATTTATTCGATTATTATAATAGCAACGGATATAGTTAATTTAATTCTGTCACGCGTTATTACAATATCTTCTTTTTTTTTAAATCAACATTCGCGAATCTATCTAATAATTCATCGTATTTTTTATGGAGACACGGATCGGAACTGATCGTCAACATATGCATAAAATTTAATAATGTATTCGCTCGCTGAAGTCCGGTCTCGTTCATATCTTTAAGAATACAGGTTTTTAATTTATTACATTAAATGCTATAATTAACTTATCCGACGATTACACAACTTTCTTATAATTCCAGAAAATACTTAATTTCATTATGAAAAAATAAGGTTAATCGGTTCCTATTTTGGGTAAATTGATTAAAAAATCTTTATATTAATGTTAGGACCTTTCTATAATAGTTGATACATTTCAGCGGAAAAAAGCCGATTATATTATAACTAATTGGTTCAATTATCAATGATCATGTAGTGTTAAGTAAAAATTTATTCTTTAAGAAAAATCGGTGCACTACATATAATCCTGTATTGAGCGGAATTCGATGAGCAAAAGTTGTTTTGATTGACTTTACTTCGACCGAGTTCAAGATTTAATTAACCAATGCAGGTGAATTTCTTCTTTTTTTCATTTATATACATACTGTTCAATTCTTTCTATCGATTATATTAGTTAAATATTCGGATTATTAAATGGTCATGAAAAAAAGGTGATGTTCGAATATAATGATTATCCTGTAAGGAATTAATTATATTGATTGCACATTATAAATTTGTTATACAGAATTTTGTGTAATAAAATGTAATACATTTACGCTTTTATTTCTTAGCTCTATTTGTCTATAAATTATTAGAGCCAATCATGAACCCTTATCAAGGCCGACTTATAAAATTCACATCATCTAACTAAACAACTGTTTCCCATAAGTAATGTGTATGCTCCACAAAATAATTTAATCTTACACTGATACTGGGTTAAATCCAATATTTTTAATAACCTCAATTCCTGAAAATTGACTGCGCCTAATTTAATCGTTCTGACAGTTCTGCAAATCTGACGTCATTTCGGTGGGTGAAATCCGAAGGTCATAATTCCGAATGACCATAATCCTGAATATTATTACTTACAACGCCTCATTGAATGAGCAGATAATTTTAAGAAATACTAAGTAGTATTGCTTATAATTTTTAACAAAAATTTTATCGTGACCTCTTTTTAAAATACTTTTTTTGCCAACCATCGCTTTCATATATTTTGCCAATAAAAATGGACTAAATTGTACGATGTATTATCCTATCGATAGAAAGGTTAATAAAATTTAATATGATGCATTAATTATAAAAACTATTACCTTTGTGCATTCGGAATTATGATCATTCGGTATTAATATAACGTCATGCACAGTACGATGGTACGGACCTCTTGTTTAATTCGTAACCTACCGCATCGATAGTTATAAAGAGTACCTAATATAGGACAAGATTATTTCGTGTTGTCAGTTGAATAAACGCAAGCGAACTTTTTGTAGTAGTATTTTAAATATTAATCGTTTGATTAAATAGCATAATGAACAACCGAATATAATCAAAAAATATTTTATTGGACGAATACATCAGATTACCATACTAAATTTTTTTTTGTCATAGTACGTAAGGGATTGGTCTGAATAACCTAAAATTGAAATCCTAGAAACCCGAATACGAAATCTCGAATGATACTTAATCCGGAGTTTGTAATATTGAACATCTTGATAATTCGAAAGAAATAACGAAAAACCGAAAGTAATGATATCCCGATTATCATCTAATCCCGAAAGTACAAAATCTTGAAACCTAAAAATTTTATAACCAAAAAAACCAAAAAAGCTGATATATGTTTAGTTTAATGAAATGCAACTAGTAAACTTTCAAATGTATATAAGCGTTAGTTTTATTTATAAAAAGATTATTTATATCGTTATACGAATTCACGTCCCCGAGATTTATTATGAAATAGTAAATTCGAAAATGTAATTTTGGCGGCATATTCAGTTATATCATTTCGGAAAGCTTGTATTGTTCGATAAAACGTTATCAATGGGATTTCGCTATTTCGGTAAAAGGCGTGAAATTCGGGAAATAATAAATTCGAAAATGTGAAGCTTATTTGAATTAATATTGATCAAAGGATTCTATTTTCATATACCCCTTCGAATCATATGCGGGTCATGGGTTAATAATAAATATAGACACCAAGCCTGACCGAGTCGGTCGGAATTATTGTCTAATCATTCTATTTTCTTGAATTTGTTAAAATTATATTTTTATTTTTTAAGTGATTGACATTTGCCCAAGTTCGTAAAACATTGCATTGCTTTCGTTTTACGCTTGACGTACGAAAATTTAGAGGTAACAGTATTTATATACAGTGATGTGCAAAAATGACAATTGTTATATATTCTATTATTGCACCAATAAAAATACAATACATTATTTTAAAACTAAGAAGTAATAGATTTTGCTTAAACAATATTAAATAATGGATATTTTTTTTCATTTTTCAATTAAAAATTAACAAGATTTTTTAGCCCATTCCTTTTAATAATTATCCAATGATTTCAATGAGTTTTTTGGATTATTAAAAGACCAATTTATAACCTTTTTATTATTTACAAAAATTACTAAATATATTACTAAATTACTTAGTAATATATCTAAAATCTTAGGATAATTAACATTTTTTACGTTTAATATTCAATTTATTTAAGGTTAAATGAAGGTTTTATGTGAAATCTTTATTAATTAGAATATTTTAGCAGCATTGGATGATTCCTGGTTTTGGAAGTATAATCTTAAGTTTTTTTGACTAAGGGCACCTTTCTCAATGTGATTGGCTGATTGGCTAGTGATTGAGGTGATGCTCAAGCTTTACGATCAATTGAAATATAAATTTCTATCAATTTCATTTCAATAAGAATAAAGAAAAAATACCAAATAGCTCGTTGTACTTTAGCTCCGGCTCCTTTTATTAATTTAACAAGTAATTTATCATTCTTCTGCTACATAAAAAGTAGTGTTGTACCATTAATAAAATTTTTTAGCCAATCAGCGCAGCTCTATCAAAAAAAAAAGTGTTTTGGCTCCCGATATTATTGACTTTAATAATAATATGTTTTAATTTTTTTTAGCCAATAAGATCATTTATAAACCCATGCTTAAGAACGCCTAAATGCCTAAATGAATTATTTTAAAGCTCAATTAAGTATAGGATTTATTTATGCACAGTACTAAAATTGGAGTTACAACGATCTACCGCAGTAAGAATTGTCATCTTTTTTGCGCAACACTGTATATATTAAGTTTATTACAAATCATTTCGCAATATCAAGCTTTACAATTCAATAGTATTTTATTTTCCTTACACGGAGTTCAAAACAGATGATAAATAATTAAATGGTCTCAAAGGAAATTAACAAAGACTCTCCATCCAAGTAGATAAACAAATGTTTTCTTTTTTAACAAATTATTAATAACACATTGGCTCTAACGAAATATTTTTTTAATTTCGTCATTTACATGACGGTATTAATATTTTTTTTTTTGTAACTAATTGATTAATCTTGTGTATTAATTGCATAATTAGTCGGCTATAGATTTAATGTATAATCGATTTGATTATCGTTATCATTTTCTATTTTAAATCATAACTAATTTCAGAAAATAGTTAACTTTATTAGGTAAGTAGATCCAAACGGTTAAAATCATTTCAAGAATCTAGGATTTTATGGAAGGAATTACATCTGGGAAAAATTAAAGCCGAGGGCTGAAAAAAAAAAAAGTTTTTTATTGGCAAATTTCTATGCAAGGAAAAAAATATTAAATAATCAATTAAAGTTATAAAACAACTTTGAAATAACTATCCCGAACAAGTTAGCAAAAAAAAAAAAAATGGTTTTAAAGAACAATATAGAAAAAACCCTAAGAGACTTGGAAACGAGAATCAACGAGTTGGAGCAACGTAACGAAAGTTTACATTCTGAATTCAAATACTTTGAAGATGATGTTAGAGAGCGAGAAGAAGAAACCAAAGCCAATATTAAGGATTTAGAAGAAAAGATTCAAAAACGAGAAGAAGTATCTAAAGAAAAGCAAGGAATTATTAATAAATTAGAAGAGAGGATCAAAAATCTTGAGTCAATTATTTATGATGATACAATTGATAGTTTAACTATTACGGATATTAATATGGATGACATATTGAATACCTTAGGCGGATTGCAAAGATATCGAAAATTGACAAAACTCTGTTGTAGCAATTCTCAAATGACTAGTTTACCAACCTTACCTAATTCTTTATTGGAACTCAATTGCTATAAAACTGAAATAGCAAGCTTACCAACTTTACCAAATTCCTTAGTAGAGCTCAGTTGCTATGAAACTGAAATTACTAGCTTGCCAACATTACCCAACTCCTTATCTCGTCTTGATTGCAAAAAAACTCAGATAACAAGCTTACCAACATTACCTACCACTTTAATGGAGCTCAATTGCTATGAAACTGAAATAACTAGCTTGCCAACATTACCTCACGTCATAATTCGTCTCGATTGCAAAAGAACTCAAATTACTAGTTTACCATATTTACCTGACTCCTTAATAGAACTCTATTGCAATGAAACTGAAATAACTAGTTTACCAATTTTACCGAATTTCTTAACTCGTCTTAACTGCAGCTGTACTTCAATAACTAGTTTACCAACTTTACCAAACTCCTTAACGAAACTCAATTGTTATGTAACGCAAATAACTAGTTTACCAACCTTACCAAACTCCTTAACGGAACTCAATTGCTATGAAACTGAAATAACTAGTTTACCAACTTTACCTAACTCTTTAAAGAATCTTGACTGCTCAAATAATCAAATAACAAAATTACCAACTTTACCTCACTCCTTAACGAAGCTCAATTGTTATGAAACTCAAATAACTAGTCTGCCCAATTTACCTAATTCCTTAAAAAATCTCTATTGCTATGAAACTCAAATATCTAGCTTACCAATTTTGCCTAAATCATTAACCCATCTTGACTGTAGCAATTCTCGAATAATTAGCTTACCAACCTTACCTAACTCCTTAAAAGAGCTTAGTTGCAATAATACTCCAATAACTAGATTAGACACTTTACCTAAATCCTTAACAAAACTCAATTGTTATGAAACTCAAATAACAAGTTTACCAAATTTACCTAACCACTTAACGGAGCTTTATTGCTACGAAACTCAAATAACCAGCTTACCAAATTTACCTAACTCCTTAATGGAACTCTCATGTTTTGGAACACAAATATCCACTTTACCAACCTTACCAGATTCCTTAACTTATCTTAACTGTGACAGAACACGAATAATAATTTTACCAACTTTACCTAATTCCCTAACAATACTTTCGTGCTCTCAAACTAAAATAGCTAGTTTGCCTAACTTATCTAACTCCTTAACGAAACTCATTTGTTATGAAACTCAATTAACTAGTTTACCAACTTTACCTAACTCCTTAACTCATCTTGACTGCGAAAAATCTCAAATATCTAGCTTGCCAAATTTACCTGATTACTTAACGATTATCTATCCTAATTATTTAAAAACCATTACCCAATCAACTTTAAACGATTCAACAATTTAGCAGTTTGTTTACTATTTGTTCTTGAATAAGGGTTTTTTTTTTATTAAAAATACAGTCTTTCTAAGAAAATTGAGCTTTTTGATTATGTCTTGTCATTATAAATAAATACGGAAAATTATTTAAAATTTAAAGAATTTCAGCGATACAATCTTATAGTGACTTTTTTGTAATAATCTTCAAATTCAATTAATAAATAAATTTTTAGTTTCTTTCAATTATCTTTAACATTTACTTTTGTGAATAAGCAAAAAAAAAATTATATAAATATATGGATATATAATAATTTTCGTGATTGCATAAATTGATTAAAAAATAAATATAATATTTAGAGGTTTGAACCGGATTTATTTTTTATATCCGGATTTATTTATTTTCAAAAATTGGAATCGGATTTAATCCGAATTTATTATATTATATCCGGTTCTTTCGGATTCAATCCGGATTTATTATATCCGAATTTATGTATCCGATAAAGCCCTCAACTGCTAGAATTGCTAGAAAAGGTATACAACTTTCATAATGCTTTGCATGCAAATATATAAATTTTTTAGCTTAACGAAAAAAAAATCTAATGCAATTAATCTGGTTATAACGATAAAAAAATAATACATTTCTTTTCTTTTATTTAGGACACTTTTCAGGCTGCGATACATAAAAAAAGTTTTTTAATAATTTTTTTTATTTATTTTTCATTAAATTTTGTTACTCATTTTTAGGCGATTGAATCACTGCGGGTCGTAGCCATCGAAAGATCGCGCGGTATGTATTTTTTTATTTTCAGTTTTCAATTTTTCAACTTACCTTTTTTTAATTTTCGGTTCGATCGCTTTAAGCAGTACTATTAATATTTAGATGTAATACTTTAACCGGAAGAAATTGAAAAAACTCGCAAAAATTTACAAGAATTAGAAATAAAAAAAAATCTTCACTCAAAGAGAACGATGATAATGAATTAGAAATTTTTTAGTGTCGAATAAACATCATCACTTGTTACGTCCACATAATTCATTAGCGTAGCATTTGTAAATAAATTCAAATTTAAGTTTAGTTTATAATAATAATATAATAAATTAAACTTTACAAACGAAAATAATAATAAAGCATTATTATTTTCGTTTTGGGATTCTAAATTAAGAATTTGCTCATAGACGCAAACTTTTAACCAATATTAATAAATTGTTTTTAGTTAATTGTGACGCGCCTTATATGATTGGTCAAAGATACCGGGGTTTAAATAAAGAAGGATATAATACATCCGGAGGTTTAAATATATTCGGATATAATAAATCCGGTTTTTCTGCTGGACAAATTTTGTATCCGGTTTTAAATCTAAACCGGGGGAAACCGGTTTTAAATCCGAAGGTCGAATTCGGTTCCAACCTCTAATAATATTCATTAATTTCAAAATTATTGGAACGATTGCTAGAAAAAAATTGTTATGAGATAATTATTAATTAATTGTAATCTAAATATTTCAAGAGAATACAAATTAAATGACTATAGAAGTTACAGCCTATAGAAGTTACAGACGATGACTTCAAGTATTAGCACCAACATACTTAGAGAATTTAGCATGTTTAATGGTGCGTTTCTATTGACGAAGCCCAAACAGCTAATGATATTTTTATTTATGATATAATCGCTTAATTTAGTATGTAAGTTGTTCTTTAATTTTTTGCATATTTATAAAAAACTTTCGGATCTTTTAAAGGATAAATACGAAAAAATTGATTCAACTTAAAGTTAATATTTAACTAATAATTTAAATTTGATTAATAAATCTACACAGTAACAGAAAATAATGGTAACCAGCATACAAATATATAATATTTATTAAATTCTAGGCAAAATTATATACTATTTTGGCAAAGTCGAAACTTTTCGAGAATAATATTTACGTATTTTGACGTGTTTCATTAAACTTCGATGGTTTCAAATTTTTTTTTACGATTTGTAAATCAAAATTTCAATTTACTAAATTTCAACGGGTTTTCTGACCTAGCAAAATTCGAATGTAATTCTTTATTAAAAAAAGTTTACATAAAGGTTTCCAGATTTACAAAAGGTTGTATTGTATTAAAATCTACCGAAATTCTATGAGAGTAAATAAAATCATTATTAAAGGTTTAGATAGATGTTTTGCCATCGTCGAAAAATTTGCAACTGTCGAATATTTACCCACCCATCGATACGTTCGATAATAAAGATTTTTACTTGTCATGCATCCTTATCACTGCAAATATTAGCTATACAGATTGTCATTAAATAACACAATGTGGTATGCAATGCAGTAATCTTACGGTGATAAAAGCTTACCAAACACAACATATTTTCCTGAGTGAAACTAGTATCTTACCAGCTTGTCAACTCACTAATAAAGAATATAACAGCATCCTTCTTTGAAACCCGCTTGAAAACCTTTATTGCAATTGTAATAATATGAAGATAGTCTAATGTATTTTCTTTAACGCCTTCCTTTCTGCAGTGATGGCAAATTATGAGGACATTTGCTATTTTTTAAATGACCTAGTTCATTTTGACTTGAAATTTATAATAAAAATAAGGTCATTTGAGGTCATTTCAAAGTCATTTCAAAGTCATTTCAAGGTCATTTGCCTACACTACTTTCTGAAATATTCAACTATATTATTAACCTGAATTTAATAGCAAACGATCTATATCAAAGTCCTCATTAGTCAGGTGCTTTTATCTAGATAGGTAGTATACATGCGTGCATTATTAATACTTCAAGAAATATTATTTTCATATATAGAAATTATTTACTGTACGTGGTATACCACACGAAGCTGGTATGTTTATTTTACAATAATCACACAAGAAAATTTAAAAAACATTATTTTACAATAATTTTCAATAAGATCTTAAAGTAATTTACTTTGTTCCGACTTGTTGCGAGTAATACAATTATTAATAATGACCGTCAATTAAAAATCTTTATGGTGCCTGGCAAGTGTCATTCCAGTAAATCGGATAAGAAATTATGAGTTACCCTCCTTGAAAAAATTGCTAACACTATTCCGCTTCCTCAGGAGCGAAATTATTTCCAGTCATTTTAAAATTAAAAAGCAAACAACAAAGTACTAGGCTGCTTTAAATTTTTAAATACCTCTTGATATAAAAAAGATTTTATATAATGCTAAATTATTGGTTGAAATAATTATCCAAAATTTCTCGTGTTTTGTAGCATCACGGAAATATCAGTATTATCATACTACCATGTAATTTTGTTCAAGCAAACCGTTATTTAATCCTTCGTAATAATAAATTAAATGAATTCCAATATATTTAATAATCTTCATGCAAAAATCTACCTTTTACATTTTAATATCAGAAAACAAATTGTATGATAACTTTAAATTTGAATTTTTTTAAAGGCATAAATAAGGATTAATTCGGCAGAAATTCCTATGAAATAATACTAATTAACCTTTTACAAAATACATAGTAAATGAAAAGGTTACGTTGTAAGAAAGCATTTCAACAATGGATTTTTAAGTGTAAAAAGAAATACTAGCCTTCAAAAGGATCAATTGTTATTATAACTTAAATTGAAAGATTTTAAAGCCAATCTTGCTGAAAATAAAATCATTTGAATTTGGGGTGATTCATGCAATATTCTACCGTATCAAGTCCAAGCGTCTCGTAAATAGAAGCGTGATAAATTATGAGCTGCATTTGCCTGAATAGCAGATTGATATTAAACGCCCACATTCCGACGGTGTATCTATATTTTTTTCGGTTCCTTACAGCGGTATCATTGTTGCAAACTAATGCGCTACCAAAATTGTTGATCTAACAAGAGTTTTTCAAGTGTTTCTCAAACATATTCACCAAAATTCCCTTGTTCTTATCATACATAAGTCACTGAATCTTTGCAAATTTACGAACGGCTATTTAAGAAAAAGTTTTACTCGATCAATCTCACGTGTACGTTAAATTATCTGCCTAGATTACATCTAGTACGTCATTTCTATAGGCGAGGTGACAAATTAATTGATATGGAAAATCTCATTTCTGGCATTTCGTTTCTTAAATTTCAAAATCATGAGCTAAAATTTTGATTTTATCGATTAATAATTAAAAAAAAAATTAGACATATAATAAGCAATATATATTGTATATATTCATTCTCTGAAATTGATCTTTTCAACTTACTCAAATAAAATTTTCGTTCAAGTTGGGAATCGAATTTATAGGGTTAAATTCTTTAAAATTCATAATAAAAATACCTTTTATAAAGTCGTAAGTAAAATATATCTCAAAACATTTCGCAACATTTTGCAACGTTTCGATTGACTTGTCAAAATGACGCAATTAACTTGGAAAGTATTTTTTGAAGAAAATTTATTCAAATTCTGTTTGCATCAAAGGAAATTATCAGCCTTGTATGGATTGAATAATCACCCTGTTAAGGTTAGGTTTCTTTTTGATAAACAAAATTATTAAAGTTCAAATGTTGTACAAAGGGGTACCCGAGATGCATGCCATGAAAATTTATATAAATATTGGACTTTTTCCCTCAAGTCCCTTTTCAATTTAATAAATGTAACGATTTAGTTATTCACCAACCAAATAAATCATGAATTGCTGAATTTTTTTTTTTTTACCATATAATTTGGGTATTTTTATATGGTTTATTTTTTTTAGCCTATTACTGCGCCTCAATGCTAAATTCAAATATTTATTCATCGATTGCAATCTTTATACTGGTAAATAATATATTCGTATACAAATAACTAAGTTTAAAATAATATAATTATTATATCATATTTTTGATTATTAAAACTTTCTAACATATTTTTTTAGTGTTGGTATAATGAATCAGACAAACAACAACATATAAACAACAAAACTTGTGCATGACATGTTCATAATTTCCTTTTTTGACTGTTTAGCTTTATTAAAGTTTGATAAGGGTGAGTCATATATAATAATGATTTTACGAACATTTTTATTTTTATAAAAAAACAAAACTCTTTTCAACCAAACTACTTTTAATACAAACAAAATGTCTACCTTCACAATTCTAGGAAAATCATTTACACTTTGGTGTTTCGATCAAGAAAGTAAAGTCATTTTCAAAGTTATAATTGGTGAAAATAATGATATTTTCGACCTTAAGGAGCTCATCACTAAAAAACTTCCTGGAGATTTGAAAGCTGTACAACTTTTATTATGGAAAGTTGACATTGAATACAATAAAATTAAGAATATCACTCTTGATTGTCTGTTAATTGATAAATTAGAAAATGAGATAGATACCGTTGGAAGAGCTTTTGATGGTATCGCAGAAAGCATCAAAATTCGTGTTATCCTCGAAAAACTCGTAGACACCGGTAAGCTTCGAATCATTATTATTTAATATGTCATTGTAACCTTTACTAACTTTGATCTCTGTAATAAAAATATATTGATTTAGAAAAAGAAAGTAAGTAATAACCTCAGCGATGCTTACTTTCAAATTTTGCTTTCTCTCACTAACATTTCTTCTTTTCTAACTAGATAAGAGCATAAATGAAGGTAAAAACATGCAGTTTTACAATTGATTACTTATTGTTTCTTATTCCTTTTTTTAATAATTTTTCCCATAGAGGAACTCGCTATGCTTGAGTTTTGGAAAGGTCTTTCCAAAGCAAAAATTATTTTCCCCTATATTCAAAATATGTTGTTGGATAATTCTTTCTTTGTAATCAAGAATGAATCGGAGCTGGAATTTAATTTGAGACCAACTGTTAAAGATGAATATAAGGATAACAAATACGTTTATTTGAAAGATGATGTTAATATGCAAATTGATGATTTATTGGAGCAATTTAATTGCGATGGATTTTTATGCTTGCCAAATAAGGTGTTTTTTCTTGGAAATCAATCCTTTGGATCACATCTTCTCATACGTAGTTGTTATTTAGAACTTATTCATGCAATTCCTCTCTTGGAAATTCATAATTTGATCAAATATGGATGCATAATTACTGGCACACCCGGAATCGGAAAGTCATATTTTGGTCTATTTCTTTTATATTACATTCGTCACCACTATCCCGATGCAACAATAATTTGGGAATTGGCGGACAAGGTTGACCAATTGTATGAGTTCTCGTCAAATGGTAATGTACGAAGTGGAAATATAAATATGTTTCGTAATACACTTGCAAGCAAAAAGAACTTTTATCTTGTTGATGCACAAAGACCGATAAACTGTAATGCCTACACCATCTTATTTTCGTCACCCAATGATAATATATATAATGTATTTAAAAAACGGTTGGGGATCACCAAATATTACATGCCAATCTGGTCGTTTGATGAAATTAATTTACTTTGGAATACTCTGTACAAGGAAACTTTAAGAGAAAAGAGCAACAAGTTCTCATTTGAAAAATTTGATACCCTGTTAAAGAGATGGGGACCGATACCTCGAACGGTTCTTCAAAATTGGAATAACAAGTCATATGTTGAGTCAGATTATAAAATATTGATCGGTGAGATCGATCTGGAACGTACATTGATTTCTTTTAGTGAAGAAGGCATGAATAAAAGTTCAGCAAGTGGCAGGCTTATCCACATACATGTGAAATCAGACTTTATTACTCCAAGATATTGTTTTGCCTCAAGAATGATAACTAGAGATATTATCGACAGGTATATACGCTACAATCAAATCAAATTTCGTCATTTATTAAAATGCACCGGTGGAGATAGTAAAGTTTCAGCATTCCGAGGTAGAATTTTCGAAGATTTTGCTCATCAACAGATACAAAAGGGTGGTGATTTTAGAATAAGGCTATTGACGAATGGAATGGTATCAATGAAAAATACTATAACTGAATATAAAAAAATCAGGAGTTATAAATTTAAAGAATTTTACACTTTAGAGGATACACGTAAAAATTATTATAATGTCCCAACTGCGCAGAATTTTGAATCTATTGATTCTTTTAGTTATGATGAAAATACCCTATTTTTATACCAAGTCACCGTCTCAATGAAACACAGTATCAAAGTAAGCAAAAAAATATCAACTTGTAAGTTAAGCTTATTACTTGCATACTAAACTTGTTGGTTTCTTTCATAGTTTAATGCACTAGATAAAATCAAAAAATTTTTAGATTGGGATAAAGATATTTACTTATATTTCGTAGTACCACCGGAAATCTTTTCTAGATTTCCTCCACAGAAGTATAAAAATTCTAAAGACGAGGATCGTCAGAAATTTCCTACATTGATTAATAAACTATCTCAATATGCCTTAGAGGTTCCAATTAATGTTATGATCGATGAGGATTTAAATATTGGTGATGAAAACCAAGATGATGAAAAGAGTAATAAGAGTTACGAAGAAAGTGATAATGTTGAAATGGTAGAGAGTGACGGGTAAAATGGTAATGAAATCAAAGTAGAAAAGTGGCATAGGAAAAAGGTAGAAATAGGTTAAAGTATGAACGAAATCTAATTAATAATATTACAATTAGTCATCGGATTATTTTTTAAAAAAAAAAATATATCGAGTCGACAGTTAAAAGTTAAAAATTTTTAAATTATAATTTAAATTTATAATTCGGATTGAAATTTTATTTACGTTGAATAAAAGTAAATGAAATTATGGTAAATCAACGATTGACATGAAACTTTGTTCAAAAATAGCCATCATGATAAGTTACTCTCAAGTTCTCAATAAAAAAGATATCTAACAAGAAAATAAATATTCAGTAATAGAAATCAAGGTATTTAATTTGTAGGAAAGTTAAACTTATAAAATTCTTCATGAACAGTTCGTTACAATTAACGCTGAACTAATAAATTTCTAATATCATGCTAATTCCGTCCTTATATTGAAAAGGTACCATTTAGTCAATAATTTTATGTTAACCTCCTTTATTTTAGAATAAGGTTCGATATGTTTTTTTTAAACACAATGATCATATTTTATATCACAACGGCAAAATACATAATCAGTATCTAAAATTAGAATTTATAGTAAAATACCGTACCGATGTTTTTGCATTCGGCAATTTATTTTTTTACAAAATGTAGTGCTACCGACTGATGACATAACTGTCAACTTGTGTGTGTCAAACTTGTTCAAAGTTTCAAATTATATTCTTATTTTTACACTCATAAAAAGAAAATTGATATCGATTGAATCTTATGAACCAAAGAATTTTACTCATTTAATAAAGATTCGTCGTAAAAAAATGAGTTGAAATCTTTGTTGATTGGGCCTATGAATTAAAAATGAAATTTTCAAATTTTTTTTTTAAACTTTAATCGAGGATCAAGATTTTTATTAATTAAATTGATATAATTTTAACGTACATTTGCGGAAAAGACCTTCGCGAAGAAAATCAGAAAGACGTGGAGTAGAATATCTTTCGAACTTCTCAAAATAATTTTGAACGGTCGCCACTTTTATAAAGACGATAGAAATCAAGATAAAGATCAAAGTTTAACACCTCCTCGAATATAATGTAATCAGACCAAATGAAGTTATTAATGTTGAAATTAATAGTTTACGAACATTAGTCGTAATTTCTTTTGTATAACTATCAACAAGAAAGGCTTAAATTTGTGAAATGAATGTCCGAAAATGGTACATATTATTCACTGATTAGCTTTATTTTGCCAGAATAAGAACTTGATTAGATTGATTCGATTGTTGGTATTGCTCGATTTAGAGTAGTTTCATCAGGAAGAGGTTACACAAGAATCACATTGGGGAATAAGAAATGTATCGATTCACAACTTGGCACTACAGGCAAATGGTTTTTGATTTTTCCGATTATCGTTAAAGAAACACGTTGAATTAAACGAATCTCTAGAAAATTACAATTTGGGCTAATGTCGAGCAATTAATAATTTATAAATAAGAATCAGCATCGTTCGCATCGTTCGGCTCTCTGTGAAAGGCCTTAAGACGAAGAGCATTTACCTAATCCTATCCTAATTGGATAACACATTTCTGCCAGCTCCTTAACTCGGACATTTCGGACCAAATAGATTTGAACGATATGGGCTTTTATGATATCATTTTATTAATTTTGACTTCGATTAATTGATATTTTTAAAGAAATACAGTGATGGATATTTTGGAAGGAGAGTTTGTTACTGACATAGTTAATCATCGAAAATTACTTTCAAGTCTTCCAAATTAGGCTCGATGCATAAACCGTTCATTTTCAATAATAAGTTACCTGAGGGTAATATTGATGATTTTATTACACAAAGGAGCATCATGCGCTATAATACTATTATTCATAATTAATGTAACAGATAGACAAACTAAAACAATTAATAATTGAAGAGATCTAAGTTGTTTACTTGAAAATTTGAAGTTAATAAATATGTGATAAAACTTGATAATGTCATTTTTGGTAATATGATCGATAAAATTTAGTAATTGAATTATTATATTGTAACTGGCATCCAAATGAGTTTTAAAATAATGTCTACGACAACAAAAAAAAGAATGGTGATGATGCATACACATTTAAGAAAGTATCTTCCATAGTATCTGAGAATACTGGTATCTCCACCACTCCAGAAGGGATGATTTACAGCAGCAAAACGTCTGATGACTTCTACGACATTACCAATTGGCCAAATATCACTGGCATGTGCTTCACGAATATGACTAATGTAAAATCAATTTGTGTTCGATATTTCTTATTCTATATGAGATATGTATCGGAATAAAGGACAGCTATATGATCCTCCAAGAAGAACGAAAGGTTGCCCTGCCTGAAAAAAATAAATGAAAGGACATTGTAGTTGGTAGACTATATTCTGTAAGCGTTGAAAGTGATAAAGACACCATCGGAAATTTGATGCTGCCATTCCTTCAGTGAGATCTCAAATATGAGCAATTTATTGCGAATATATAGTCGAGTGTTTCGAAATGCAGGATCATCTATATGATGAGAAAGAAAAGCCAAACGACGTAACATGACTTTAAAAATCAATATAAAAGGATAGTAATAAAGAAAAGGTGCGCTATAAACGTTCTCATCACCAGGACCCCGAAAAATACTAAAATAGGTAAGGTCCAGCCAAAAAAAAATTACTATTAGCTAAACGCATTTTTTTCAGGTCCGGAATCCTGATAATTCCAGTCAGTTACTATAAAAGGTAATAAACATCTGGCAAAATTATCAAATATATCTAAAAAAGGAAAGATTTACATGATAATTTTGGTTGTTTCGACGCTCTCACATATTTCAGAGCCCTCAACACCCATCGTAATATTTGAACAGCATCACAATCCACCCCGATATTAATAGATATTAGATAATAAATTAAAAATAAAAAAATAAAAAAAAATACCGGGTCTTAATTCCGAAGTATGCCAACCCGAAAATGGAAAATAAAAACTTAAATTAATTGCGACCAGATATGCTAAAAAACAAAATTTAAAAATAAATTAATGAAAAGATAAAAAAGTAAACTGAAATAATTTCTTGACAACGATATAACCAGACCAGAAAGAAGTTGCCTATAAAAAAAAAATAACAGTTACAAATAAAAGCCATAACAGAAGAAGATCGAGCTTATCCTCTTACATCCGAAAAAGAACCTACGAAAAAAGTATAAAATTGGAAAAATAGATAAATAAAATATAATTTACAAAAAAAATCTACCTAATCGCAAATTAAAAGTTAAATCGTATCGCTGCAGTCTTGAAGTTTCAAGGTGAAAAAAAAACCACCAGGAATGGGACCTAAAGATGAAAAGGGCTCAAATCTAATAAAATTTAGACAGAACTTAATTATTGATTCCAACACTATGTCTTTTTTGATTTAAATGGATGTTAATAGGCGATCAAAATTATCCGGCCAATTTGTTTTGGCAAAATTATGCAATTACTCATAAAATATATTTTTATTTATTTAAAATTATGATAAAACAAGTTCCAAATAAGTGGTTAGATCCTTTCTATCCATTATTATCCAATTCGTGAACAAGAGATAAGCCTTTAGAGATATCCGAATCTTTTCACATATTGTTCAAAATCTGTAAAATCTGGATATCTTGTATCTGACAGATATCCGGATAGACCCATCCACGGTCTAACAATGAGTCAACAAATTCTAATATTAAAGTTAAAGATGCATGAAAGAAAAATTGATCAAAAGTATGCCCTGGAGAATTAAGGTGATTATTACCGCAGATGAAAATAGAATAAATAATAAATTTTTTTCATTTTATTTTTGTAATATTTAATAATGAAGTTAATACAAATATATATTTCTTTATATTTATTTATTAATATATTATTTATATTCAATTTTTTTCAGTTTGAAAAGTGACCGGATAATTTTGATCGCACTCTGCAGTGTGAAGCCATCCATTGAACTAACTATCAATTTCTTATTTTATTGAATTCTTAAACAATTACTTGCTTGCGAATTTAAATTGTCTAGTTGTAGCTACATGTTCCGATTAAAAATCACACATTGAAATTGTGCTTTATTCCATATTTACTGTTAAAAATATTCTTGAAGCCTTTTTTTGTTATTGCGCATTTCTAGGTTGTAAAGGGTTTATATTCTCAATTGATTTTATAAATAATAGCGTAATAATAATCTCAAACAACGTAAATAAAGTATTACCTCAATCGTCGGCTCTCTGCATATTGGCCTGAGGACAAATTTTAGGAAACGTTGTCCCGAAAATGATAAAAATATTTTTTTAGTAATCAGGCAGCAGATAAATGATCTGATAACTTGCGGTGTTCATGCTCGAATATGGGGTGAGTGCTGGGAAAATGGACCAAATTGATTTTTTTTTTAAAAAAAAGTTTCTAAGTAAAATAGATGTAGATTTGGTCATCTGATTCAGATCATTTGTTATTTCAAAAAAAAATTTTTTGTCGATTTGGTCCCTTTTCCCAGTACTCACCCCATATGGATCATGTAAAAATCATTTGTGCTCGATATTTATTATATAAATCATTAAGCACATGAAAATATGTATCGATATAAAGGACAGGTATATGATCCTCGAACGAGAAGTCGTCCAGACTGAAAAAGTGAATGAGAAGATATTGTAGCATAAATATATTTTCTGTAAGCGCTAAAGGTGAAAGGTGATAAAAGAACCATTAGAAAATTTGATGCTAGCAATCCTTTAGAGCAAAGTTGTTACGATCATCTGAATTGTGAGAAAGAAGCCAAATGAAAGTAACAAAATTAAAACGATAGTGAGTACAATAAAGAAAAGTTGCGCTATGAATATTTCTCATCATTCATCTTGATGAAGCATTCGTAATAATTGAACAGCCTCATCAGAGTTGCCAGATTCTCGATCCAACATATGCTGCATCTGGTCAGTGACATCCAACTCATGTCAGATACTGGTTATTCCAAACCTTATAATATTATTTTTATTTTAGGTGACATTCTTTCTCACGTACTGTACCAAAGCTTATATTACCTCCTATTTTCGTAAGAAAAGCAATTAATGTAATTTATGCGATATAGCGAAAGAATAATGGTATATCAATTTTAAATAGAATAAATCAAGATTTTATTTATTTAAATAAAGATAATATTTTTTTTTGTAAAATGATAAAAGAATACAATAAATGCACTATTACTGCCTCTGCCTGCGCTCTGTAATAGGCCCAAAAAGAACTATCTTAATCAAAGGATGACGAAAATGTCAATTAATTCCCTGATGTCAAAAGAGGTCATTTTGACATATTTCTTCCATCTTGCCAAGGAATCCTAAAGGTCCGAAAAGTCAATTCCAACAGATCCGACAGAATTAACATATATCGTCATATCCGAGGTGATCAAATTTTGGCGCAGTCAAAACACTTACATTGCCACAATATTCATAAGTACTAATAGCTTGCGAACACACTTCAGACGTTTGTATATGTTGCGTGCGTGGTGCAGTGCATCAAACTCTTTGTAGAAACTTGTATCATGAACATTTCACCTCGAAGAACTTTTACAAGATCCAATATGGATACTTTTTGACTTGATAGAGTTTTTACTTCTGTCAATTGCTTTTCATCAATAATTAGACCTAATTTATAATATTCGATCAGTTTTCCAATGGTATGGATCGTATCGATAACATAAAGGCGTGCCCGATTTTTCTTGAACAATTTATCAAATATTTGGAAACCTTAATCCTGTTTTTTTTTAAAATATAAGATACAAAGTAGACTCTTCTTGAATATTATGATATAAAGTATGCCTATCTGAAAATCGTTTATAATTGAATAAAAGACGTTGTCGATACAGAGACATGCCCTCTTTATCATTTTCACTTTTATCTTTCTGAACTTAAGATGCCATGTAGCTTCTGCTTTTATATTAATGGTTTGATCATCCCTCAGATATTTGCCATCAGAACAAAGTCGTTGTTGGACAAAAAAAAAATACCTTCATCATATTTTTAAAGTCGTATATTGTGTGTCATTCCCGGTTATTTACAGTTTAGACTTGATCTGTAAAAATCCTTGTTATGATAGCTGCCGATGGAGTGTTGATTCAATCTGAGCTTGTGATATCAATTCATTCTGTTCTGATTTAAAAGCTGGCTGTGTATGATTACTGTATTCATAAAAAAAAAAAAAAATAAAAAGCCACGTGTAAAATTTTACAAGTGACACCTACTCTGACTCCTAGCTTTCATCACTCTCTATATATTTGCCATTGTATAAAAAGATCATATAGTATTTATTCTGTACACAAGATAGAAGCTTTTACAATAAAGCTCTATTAGTATGCAATGTTACATATGGAGCCTGTGTATAAATAAAACTGATAGGAGGATTTGCAAGCAGGTGCATTTTTTTTGAGAAAAAAATTCAGTCGTAAAATTTTAAAAAATTTTCACAGCATTATTTAGGAGCAGTTCGGGCTTTGGGCGTAAAGAATCGACACAAATTAAAAATTTAATTGGAGCCCGGAAAATCCTCTGTAATATTACAATTGAATAATTTCAATGTAACGTGGAGATTTATTGATAAAAGCTTCCATATTTTCAAATATTTCGATTAAATTGATTTTGAATTTATGAAGTATTTCAAATTAATACTTTAATTAATTCGTGTGAAAGTAAAAATAATCTCTGAAGATCTTATGACGCATAACCTTTTTACCTATCATTATTTATTTTCATTTTTATAATTTTAATGTTATGATAAAATTAATTATTTAATTTTCGATATACCACACATACAGAATTTTATTTTTAAATAAAATATTTAATTTTGTTTGCATCTTTTATGGCGAAAGATATTGACATTCTCGGCAGGTGGCAAAATAGTAATAAATTTTGACGCTTTTCCATAATTTTTTTAAGGCAAAACCGCAAATGTTTCGATGATTGGATGGGTGACAAAACTTTCGACGAGCAATTAACTAATGCTTTCGTCAATATTAAACCAATTATAGTATTTAATCATTTCAATACAATCTTTTTATACAATCTTTTGAAAATTTGCAAAATTTTTATTGGAATTTTTAAATCTAGAATGTCAAAAATAAGAAATTTCATTTATCTAATTTTTTACAAACTCTACTTATATTGGTCAATATTGCGACCCTAATTTATTACAATTCACGTAAAAATGCAATCATCTCGAAATAAAATTTTACTATTTAGATTTAATTATTAACAACTTAACTTTTTATTTTTTATTTATTTTTTTTTTTTTATGAGAATTTAAAACTAGACTAAGCTATTGATCTAAAATAATTTTCTTACATAATTTGAATAATGTTATTTTAAACGTTAAGTATTATCATAAATTTACGAATATTTCTAATAAATTACAGTATTTTATTAAAAAAATGTTTCGCAACTTGGTATTAGCCAATTTGCACTTGCACCTCATTTTCACCATTAATATTTTCATGAAGAGTATTATTAATAAATACGATAATAAAATGTGTTATAATTTTTATTGCGTATACGTTGATTGAATTGCGTTGAAATTCTCTCAATTTTAGTATCGCTATTCGAGCGAAATATCCAAATAGTTGGATTTTATATCGTATAAATTAAAGGTACAGTAAATTACAATTAATATGAAAATTCGAAGTTAAAAAATAACAAACACAAATTCTCCTTTTATAAAATTTTTTTATAGAATATATCGAATCAAGAGGATATATTCAAAATATATATCACTACTAAAAAAAATTCTTTCGAATATAAAAGGATAGAAATCCTAGGTTTTGATAGGCTCTTTACCAATTTATCCGCGCTGATATTGCGGAGAAAGATAGCTGTTTAAAGACTGTGATTTCCAAAGGGTCATACTTATACTCTCCAGAAAACGATAACTATAATAGACATTAAATCATTATAAGTTATTTTAAATTTTCAACGAAAAATTAAAGATGTGGTAATTAATTAAAACTGCAAAAATTTAAAATAATAAATTTTATGATTCACTAGATGATAATTTATTTATCACAGGCTTCTTGTTGCCGTATGCATCTGCATACCAATTCAATGAATTTGAAGACGTTATTGCTGATTTATATAGATCCACTCTCGGTTGAATTTGTGAATGATCAGTCTTTGAATTGGCTGTTTATAGTTTCAGATGACTATAATGATATGCTGTTGTACTTATTCCCTCAGAAGCTGGTTGTATTGGAATTCTTTTGGTAAATTATTGCGTAATTCTTTGTACTGTTGCGTTAATTTTAATCATCTCAGGCAACATGTCGAGAATAAAGTGTTTTTTGAAATATTATTTACTTAACTTATATGGACAGAACAAAAAACCTTGGATGTGTAGAAGGGAAATTGGTAGCACTACATTAATAAATTTTGGATAAAGTCAAACAATATATTTGACGTGTGGAGTTGTGTACCAAAATAAACTAATAAATAAAGAACCGAAGGCTTCTGATATAATATCAAAACGTTTTACTTATTATTACGAGGAAGTTTAAGACAAATATATTATTGCTTAGAATTTTTTGTTTAAAACTATGTATGATTAATACAAATATCCACAATAGTAATCAAAACCTGAGGTGCTCCATTATCTGGAAAATTCTTCGAAATGAAAAAAAAAAGTTTTAAGAAAATTGAAGATAGAAATCCAATGAAAAATAATTTGTCAGATAAGTGAATCTATTGATGTATGTAGTAAACATAATATCAGATGACAATTCAAAACCATTCTAGTAAGGTTTATTGGTATTGTATTTTATTAAAAGACTTGAGGTTTACCGATCCATTTATTCCAGAAATAAATCATTCCCATACCCAAAATGTTATATTTATCACTAAATAATTTATAAGTTTTAATGATAAATTCATGATTTCGCTAAAATAGGTTTACTAAATTACACATTTCTCAATCGTCTTCATCTGTATTCTTTGTTAAAATTATCTTATTTTTAGGTAATTTACCAATAAAAACTTCACCAATTTCAGGATAACCTGTATTCCTTTTAATAATTTTTTTAATTTTCTTACAATTTGACAAATCCAAAGAAACCAATTCGTTATTATTATAGCATGAAAAACTTTCTAAAGAATTAGGTAAAGTTGGAAAGCTAGCTATTTGTGTATCATTGCAGTAGAGACTTTTTAAGGAGTTGGGTAAAGTTGGCAAGCTAGTTATTGGAGTTTCATAGCAATATAGTTTTATTAAGGAGGTAGGTAAAGTTGGAAAACTAGTTATTTGAGAATTGTTACAATAAAGTGTTGTTAAAGAGCTAGGTAAAGTTGATAAGCTATTTATTTGTGTAAATGAGAAAGAGAGTTCCTTTAAAGAGTTAGGTAAGGTTGGCAAACTCGTTATTTGCGTATTATGGCAATTGAGTATTTTTAAGGAGCTGGATAAAGTTGGTAAACTAGTTATTGGAGTTCTATAGCAATGAAGTTCATTTAAGGAGTTAGGCAAAGTCGGTAGGCTATTTATTTGAGTTTCAAAACACCAGAGTTTTGTTAAGGAATTGGGTAAAGCTGGTAAGATAGTTATTTTGGTCCTATAGATGTGAAGTTCTTTTAAGGAACTAGGTAAAATTGGTAGGCTATTTATTGGAGTTTCAGAACACTTTAGTGTTTTTAAGAAGTTTGGTAATGTTGGTAAGCTGATTATTTTTGTTTTATTGCAATAGAGTTCAGTCAAGGAGTTAGGTAAAGCTGGTAACCTAGTTATTTGAGAATTGGTACAATCGAGTTTTGTCAATTTACGATATCTTTGTAATCCACCTGAGATGTTTAATATGTCATCCTTATTAGTATCTGTAATAGTTAAACTATCTATAGTTTCATAAGAAATGGTTAATTCAAGATTACTGATCCTTCCTTCTAATTTATTAATAATTTCTTGATTGAATTCTTCTCGTTCCCTAAACTTTTCTTCTAAATGATTAATAGTTTCTTGTTTAGCTTTGGTCTCTTCTTCTTGATCTCTAACCTTTTCTTCTAAATATTCGAATTGTAAACGTAAGCCTTCATTATTTTTCTCTAGATCCATTATTCTAGTTTCCAAGTCTTTTAGGGTTTTTTCTATATTGTTCTTTATAACCATTTTTGCGATTAAATCTCAAAATTTTAATTTAATATGGTGATTATTAGAATAGGAATGTACAAAGGCGTATTTTATTTAAATTTTTTATTATTGTGCTTACATGCAATGAAAGAAAGGGTTTTTAAATTTTTTATTTCTTCAGCCCTCGGTTTAAATATTTCCCATATGTAATGAATTTCCATAAATGCTCTGGTGTGCGCAGATGTTTTTAAGTCAGTACATAACTGGTTCTACATTGGATCGTCGGTAACATTTCTTGCCCAAATAGAGTTAGTAAATTTTGACTAATTAAGTGAAATGAAATAGTCATAAAATGTTCAAAAGATATGACATGAAGCGATAGGTGCTTATTCGCAAAGGGATTAAATTATTAGCTAATCAAGTTGAAATTTCTCACGTCAAAAATAATAAAATTTTCAGATAATATTATGATTATATAAAATTAAATAAAAATGCATAATTACCGTAACGATACGACATTTCGTCGATCATTTAATATTGTTAATATGGGAATTCAAAGATTTTTATCCTTGAACATGAAAAATGTCAAGTAGGATCATCTTAAATTATAAACAAAAAAAAATATCCAGAAAACTTGAAACGCCTTAACGTTAGTACATATTTCCGAAGCGACGTAACTTTAAGTAGTTGGACTTTTCTTTTTCATAAAGCAATGACCATTATTTCAATTGCAATATAATAAGAAATTATTATTTATATTTATTAAGTTCATTTTAATTATTGATGTTATCTTTGCTCTGTTCTTAAAGAAGAGCATTGCCCATTGTATTGAACCATGTAATTTTGCAAAATTTTGAAGGTCCCCGTACAGTAGTAGTCAGAAAATCTTTTGTGGCTGTAACCTTGTCAATTGTTTTATATGGCAGGCTCCATCACTTCAAACCTTTATAAAACCATAGTTTTGCGAAAATATCATCATGAATGAATCAAATTTCAAGAACTACATATTGAGGAACTAATAAAATTGCAACTCCACCTTTTTTTCTCAATTGGATAATATTATGACTATGATGGCAATATTGTTCACTATCCGTTGTGCTAGTAATTTACTCACTAATATATTTAAAAGGAAGTTTTATGAGAAATACTTCATAATAGGAATAAAAAGTCAAGATGGCTGGATTCAGAATGTAAAGTATTTTTTTGTATAACAAAAGAAGACTTGGATCTGACGATTATAACGCATTAGATTTAATATTTTTAAGGGTTAGTAATTTTCCCATCCATTAAAACAAATTTAAGACCCATTTACTTCTTGATGTTGAGTAATATCACGGATTTCTTGAAACAATCTTAGATCGTCATTATCAATACGTTTATCAATATAGAAAAAAAATATCATGACTCGTTTAACGGAACGTTGAACATTGGATAAATCTATGGACAAAACGTAATGTATTAAATTTTAAGTAAGTATCGAGACGTTATGTTAAAAATAATTTTAACCTTTAGCGGTGTTCCGAAATAGTCGGGTCTTTTAAGGCCCGAACCCGACCCGATTGACCATGGTGTTACTATAATGAAGGATCGTGTAATTTAAACTTTCGAATTAATTACAAAATTTTATCACAATCACTCCTGTATGAAGACATGGCAAAGGTATTATAATTATAAATGAATAACAATATCTTTATTGTACTCTTAGTTGTTTCTCAAAACCATATCTCGAGTTATCCGTAAATTTATATGGATCTTATGCTGGATATGACCACGTTCGTTGTCATATTTGTCGTAATCAGCCGCATTCATAGCTCACGGCTTTCACTGCCAATTTTATACGGTGTACTTCAAATCTGCATATGGATGCTAGGAAAATCGGGTTCTAAGAATTTTTAAGTTCTATTGTTTTGATGTGATGATTTTAGATTAAAAATGTAATAAGTAAGAATATAATATTAGTCTTAAAGGTGATTTTCCTAGCAATCTTCCCTGAAATTATTATTCTGTCAGGTTATACCATAAATCTGAGTCGTATTATTGCGTTAACAGGACCCGGAATACTAAAAAATAATTACTATTCTATTAGCTGTACGCATTTTTTCAGGGCCGGAATTATTATAATTCCAGTCAATTACGATAAAAGACATCTGGCCAACATTATCAAAAATATCTAAAAAAGGAAAAATTTACAAGATTATTTTGGGCTCAGTATTGTTTGGGTCCTGCAATAACCCGGCGGCATTACTATTACAATCGACGGTGACGTTAAAGATGGTTGCTCGGACCTTCAGACTTGTCATATTCTAACTGGCTTTTAAAAAAAAACCCCCCCAAATTTTGAGAATTATGAAGAATACGTAAAAGAGAGAATACATTCTTGTTATTCCATATGAAGTTACGGATAACTGGGTGGGTTTATGCATGGGTTATATAATAATCACATGGATTACGCGCATTTATTATATCTACATCCCGTAAATATCCTAGTTATCCTTCACATATATGTAATAACAAGAATTATAGACTCGCAGCATCACGTGAATGAAGTACACTTTACGAAATTTGGCAATTACCATAGTGGTGAACGGATTGGGTTCACAAGCTTAAAAAACAATTTTTTCAGCATTTAATTGTTTCTTTTATTTTAACCGGTTAAAGAAAAGATTTAACTAGTAATTATTTTTAGGACCTTGCTTTTATATATATATGTAAATATTTTTTTTATTACTTTTTTTTTATTTTTTTAAAAAAAAAAACTGCCGATACGATAAAGACTCACAAATAAAATAGTTGTTTCCAAAATTTTCATTAAATGAATATTATTACTTCTTATTTTCGAAAGAACCAGGAAGTAAAGGAAGAACCAAAACCTTCGAATGAAGAGCAATCGAGCCAGTTTAACATCAATGTGCCAGTTATACTCTTAATTGGAAAAACGGGTATGCATAAAATGCCACTTCCTTCGAATTATTTCATTAAGCATTCATTGTTTACTTAGGTGCCGGTAAGAGTACATTGGGAAATCATTTATTAAAGTTCTCTGGTGAACGATCCATATTTGAGACCTCCGGAAGTTTTGTAAGCATATAAAATATCGATAAAAATTTTAAATTCTATTTAACTAAATCTACATTTAATATGTACATATGAAACCCTCAAATTTTGTAGAGTTCGTGCACAAGCCAATCTAACTCTGCGGTTTACAAAATTCGCGACAAAACTTACATCATCATTGACACGCCTGGGATTTTTGACACCAACAGGCCCAATGAAGATGTCCTGGATGAAATTTCGCGCACCGTACAAAAATGTGCCTATGGGATCAGAGCCATACTATTTGTTTTTGGTGAGTAAGTTATTTCAAGTCAAATTGAGTTAAATCTGTGATTAACTTTACTGTGTTGTTAACAGAAGCAAAAAGGTTAACGGATGAGCAAAAAAACGTGATCGATGGGATTTCGACGTTTTTCGGGGAAGAGGCCTTTCTATACATGGTTTCTGTTTTTTCGAATTGTAAAAAGTTGAGTACAGAAAACTCCGAAGAATTCAAAAAGTCTTGGAACGTAGAGGTTCGCATGTTTGTCAATCGCATGGGTTATCGGTGGGCCATTTCTCCGAATCCAGACATCTTTCCTCCTGGAACTCACATACACGCAAAATGTCTAGAAAATTTAGAAAATACTATTAATTCCCTTGATGGTGTGTATACAAATGAACTTCTTGAAAAGACACGAAAAGTACAAGAAGATCGTGCGCGGATTGCAAGGGAAGAAAATGAAAGACGACAAAAAGAATATGATGAAATTAAAATAACTGAAGGTAAAGCCAAGGCAGAAGCAGAATACATGAAACGGAAGAATGAAGATGATGAAAGAGCACGTATTGCAAATGAAAAACAATTCAATGAACTTAAAAATTTCTTAATGAATAAAATTAATGATCTAGAACGTAAAAAAGGAGGAGGTTGTTTCTGGCTTGAAACCCGAGTTAAGCTGGAATCAGGAAGAGTCATTCGAATGTCAGAACTCCAAGTAGGAGATCGAGTATTATCAAACATTAAAAATGGTTTCGAAGAGTTCTCAGAAGTTTATCTTATTGCTCACGTTGGTAAGTTCGATCATGAAGAAAAGTTTACCAAAGTTGGCTTCACCAAACCAAACGGCTTTAAAGGTCTATTTCAAATTATTTATCAGTTTGAATTACTAAATATCTCAAATTAAACAGTCGCTATTAATTATAGGTCATTTACAGCTCACAACCACTCATTATGTATTTAATGAAAATTTATCTATAATGTTTGCCAAAGATTTGCAACCAGGAAAAACCAGGATTTTGGTTTCCGACGGTAATAATAAGCTAGTTCCTGTCATTGTAGATGATATAACGATCGTGAGTTTAATCCAAATTAATTTCTTATTCAATTTCTAAAAATTTTCTGATATATACTTATCTTAATTTAATTCTTTTTATAATTATAGGAATGGAATGATGAATATATTAGTTTCTACACTCGGGCTGGAACAGTTATTGCTGAAGGTGTATTAAGTTCTTGCTATGACGATTGTCCGCCGTCTCAGTCGCTCATGGATCTAATTTTTTTGCCAGTTCGCTGGTGGACCGTTTTCAAACCAAGCACGCATCGTGAAAAGCGCCTTCATCCTTATGTTCAGTTCTTGGAAACGACTTATTTTTATTTTTTCAATTTTATGGCCCGTTTTTAATTGTGAAATAGTTTTGATATACTTGTTTTCATTATACACTTTATAGGATAATAAACCGTGATTAATTTGTAAATTCGGGACTTTTTTATTATTATTAGATAATGTTCTATCATGTCAGATAATAGTCTGGTTTCGATATAACAAACCCTTGATATAAGAATCAGTTTTTTTTTAGAAATCACTTAAAAAAGCTTGATATACCCATATACTTTAATACTTTAACATATACAAAACAGTAAAATAATGTTGTTATACGAAATGGTCACGTGATAGATTATAGCTTTATATCTTTCTTTAACCGAAATTATAAATCAAATAAGAAATTAGATAATGAAGCGGCAGCATTGAAAAAAGGAAAGGTTTTATTTTTAACAATACGGGAACATCATCATCGTAAATTGATCACAATACTACTTTTTGTATTATAAACCCTTAAAGAGAATAAAAGGCGTCAGAATATTCAAATGCAAAAAAATAACAAACATTTATCATCATCTAATGCTTTTTTACAATATCAATATATATTTTATTTATTCTTTTTGAAAAGTTTGTGTGTGAGAATGTTATCTAAAAAATTTTTGAATTTTTTATTTATATTCAAAAAAATTACAAAAATATTAAATAAAGCTTCTTTATAAATTGTTGCTGTCTCAAATAAAGGTTTGTTGCAATTATAAATTACTTGTTAAATTGTTAAAGGAACTGGAGTGAAGTTCTGCGAGCTAGTTTGTTATTTTTTTATTGAAAATTGAAATTGATAGAAATACTGTGATATTTATTTAAATTGATCGTAATGCTTGACCTCAATCATTAGCCAATCACATTGCCTCATCTGCGATTTAACTAAAAAGTCAAAAGGCTAGAAAAATGGTAATATTATACAAGCGATCGAAGTTGCAAATTAACTAAAAAGAAAAAATATATATTTTTACCTATCATTCAATCTAAAAAACTAAAAAAAAAAAAATTTTAAAAAGATTGAAACGACTAAAAAATTACTTACAAATCAATCGATGCAGTAAAGAAAACTTGCCAATCATTTAAAGACGTAAAATGTTATCGTAATTAAAGAAATTTAAAAATAAAAAAAATTAAAATCCTTAAATGAGAGACATATTTTGCCGATAAATTCATATTACTAGATAAGAAACAATAGCTTTAAAACACGGATCTTTTCTACACATTTACAAAATTTAATTAAATATACACAAATATTTATAATTTAATATTAAATTGACTAATTAGCGACCGTTTAATCAACCTAATCTAGTTAATTATATAAAAAGGATAAATTATTATTTTACAAAAACTTTTCAAACATTTAATCTTGATTTGATACAAAAGATACTAATTAAATGTTAAAAACATTATAAATTTTTTATAAGATTTTTGTTAAATAATCGCTATTGATAAATTAATTTAAATATAATTGCAAATTACTGTATAAATGGGGTGAGTGCTGGGAAAAAGGACCAAATCGACAAAAAATTTTTTTTTTGAAATAACAAATGATCTGAATCAGATGACCAAATCTACATCTATTTTA
>CAMKVN010000301.1:0-32828 GCA_946474995.1 Funneliformis geosporum | reverse complement strand
AAAAAATTCACTATAGCTCTATAGCGAAGTTGAAGTTCAGGACATAAAATTCGTTATATCAAGGGTTGACTGTATCAGTCTTTTTGCATCAGACCATATAAAAAAGTAATAAAAGAGATATTAGTTTTCATTGAAAAGCTTATGTAGCTCTTAATGCTCTTTTGAATTTTATTAGATCTTTGAATAAGGTCTGGATTTTTGGCATAAATATTAATAATTTCAGGATCCATTCTAGCTTTTGCTAATTTTCCACAAAATTGGAATTAACGTGAAGTAGATAATATAACTTCTTTTTTATTATTGTTGTTTGATCCCAATTTCATATTATGATGAAAAATATCCAACTTGTTACTGGTCTTAGTACAATATTCTATCCTTTTCTCTATAGTTAGTTTTTCCTTTCTCTTATTGGATAGAAGAGCTTCTTTCTTTTCTTTATTATATTTTCGCCTAGTTAGGAGCTTTTTAACACATTTTTTTTGGTATTCCAATCCTGTAATGATGCATCAAGCTCTTTATTATATTCACTTAGTTATTTTGGAATGAACTTAGCAGATAATTCATATTTTTCTAAGAACTGTTCTAGAATCAAAACAAAAATTATTAGTTTTTGGTTTTCATGTTTTCAGTGTTACTTTAGTAATATTCATATTAATAATAAGTAGATTGGTATATTATAATATATAGTTAAAAAATAAAATAAAATTTATCTCTACCTTTTGATATCTAATTAAAGCGTAACTGTTTTTTTAGAAATCAGCTAACATTGAATTTATTTCTGCTATCTAAGATTCGAAAGGATTATATTCATTATTTCTAGACTGGGATAGTAAAGTTTGAGACTCAGATACTAGGCTGGATACTTGGTCAGATTCTAGATCAGAGTCTTTTAATTCTATATCACCTATAGCATAATTTTTTACCGTATCAAGACAAGTAATTTTCTGCCTTATTGCAATTTTTGAAAAATGATTAAGATATTAAGAGGTTGGAATTAGGCCAGCATGAACTTTCGAAACATATTTAGCTCCTATTTTTCTTAGATCTTTAGGAGTAATTTTTAATTAGTTTTTAAACTCTTTTTATGAATTTGTTAAATGGGTCAGTGTTACACTTCCCAGTTTCACTATAAACTGGATTACGCAACTTTTCTGCCTTAATTGTATCTTGAATCTAGGTAAGTAATTTTCTGATACGTTCTGGATTCTTTTTTATAGAGAGAAATGGTATAAACATCAGATTTTCTTTCTGTTTACGACATCTAATGCAATACTAAGAATAACTATCTTTATATCACACTATCAGATTTTTGAAATCTGGTTTATAATTAATAATCTAGAGAGATAATACTTTAGCGTGTCTCATATTTAGTATCAGTATTATATCTGTGAGATCTTGCATAGATGAATCTTTAGAAATGTTGATATTTTGGAGTCTTCTAAAATCCTTTTTAAAAGAAAAATATTCTGGAATTTTACCTGGATTGGCCAAATACTTCTCAGTCTGTTCTTGCTAGATTTTGTTAGAAATTGTAGTAGTCTTTAAATCTTTGGTATAGCAATCAATAAGTTCAGAATCAGCTCTATATTCTACTAAATACTTATGAAATTATGATTGATTTGAGCTAGAAGTAATAATTTTCTTATCATTAATTGTTTCATCATTATTACTTTTTGGTTTTAAATCTAAAATATTAACAAAAATATCCCACTTATCTCTACTATTAGTAACTTTTTAAGCCTTTTTTCTTAATAGAATATATCCTATTTCTCTTATCTGATATAAGAGTTGCTATCTGATCTTTATTGAATTTATACTGATGAAGAGCTTCTTTAACACTCTTATGGGCCTTTCAATCTGGAAGTAAAGCATCTTGTTTACTTGAATGTTTGCTCAATTGATCTAAGGTAGACTTTTTTGACAAATAATACTTTTCTAAGACCTATCCTAAAATTAAAACGTAGTTATTCATTTTGGACTTTTAGACTTTTAGAGCAGTTGCTTTAGTAAACATGTTAATGATAAGTAGATTGTAATAGATATCTACTTATATTAGCATACTTATTTTTCAATTCAAAAAAATTATTCTGATAATTCATTATCTTATATCGGAAGTTATCAAAGGGTTAAAGAAATGGAAAAAATATATAACTTATGTGAAGGTCTCGTTAAAGTTGCCTACTTAACATAAGATAAGTTTACATCAATTTGAAAATTGCAGGTTAATAGGATAAGTGAAAAAATAATCATAGAACTGTCATTTCAAGACCATGTACTAATTTATTTGTATTGTAAATACATTTTAGTAAAATACTCATGCTAGAGCTTTTATATGCTCCAGTCCTAAAACATCTGTCTTGATTAATACGTCATATAAAGCATCCAGTCTATATTTTGATAGAGCTAAATTTGGGTAATAGAGATATTTTATGAGTATTTTTACTGAAATAATTCATTTGAATTAAGTTCTGAAGTGAGGACTGTTTATTTTTTTCCAGAGTAAATAAACCCATGCCACCCTCAGTAGCAGATTCTACATTAATGAAAAACCTTTTACAAATATCTGATTTATTTGCTAAAATAGATAAAAGCATAATTAGGGCTGGGTGATAAAAGTCAATTAAGGGATCTAATTCAAATTCACTAATGTATATGATTCCAATATCTTATAAATAATCCAAAAGTCTATCAGTGTATCTAAAACCTTCTTAAATTAGCTTCTGGAATAGCTTTTTATTTGGTCGACTAGTTAGTATATTGAGTACTATTCTTTGTATTATGTTTATAGTGTAAGTAAAAATAATGTTTATGTCTTATTTATATTCTAAAATACTTATATGGATCATATTACTTGCTCGTATATCAAAAGAGATAATAATATTTGTGAAAGAGTCTGCACTAATATTACTGGTTGTACAAGACACTGGGCATTATATAAAAAAAATATGGAAAAAAAACATGTTTTATTTGTAGATTTCCTACTACTTTTACTACAAGATACTGTTTCAAACACTTTGCTAGGTTCTATGAACTGGATTATCAGATGAGGCAGAAGTATGGAGTTGAGGGCTTTCAACTCATAAAGACCTCTGAATTATCTATTAAAAAGTGAGCAAAAAAAATATTATTTCTTTAATTAATTGATTATTATATAAAATTTTAGCAGAAACTTACGTCTCAAATATATGTAACTATGTATCCTGGTAAGGATAGAGATACAGTCAAATCTTGATATAGCAAACTCTTGATATAGTGAATTTTTAAATCAAATATATTAAAATTACCTTACTATAATGAACTAGCCAATTAAATTTTTAAAAAATTCATTATAAGCTTATAATGAAGTTGATATCCAAATCTTAAAATTCGTTATATAAAGAGTTCACTGTATTTTTAATAATATATACTGATAGGTGTAGCTAATGATATACATTTTCTATGTCTCAAGCATTTGCTGTTCCAGTTATATATCCTAACTATATGTTTCAACTATGTCCCATATATGTTCCAAATATTCTATCTGTCCCATCAGTGTCCTAACTATGTTTCATGACAACACTGGATGTAGCCTTCTTTGTAATTATATTATATAAAAATGGGAGAAAGCTATATATACCTGATTTGTAATTGAATAGTATAAATAAGTCCTAAATATTTCTGTGATTTACACGATATCTACTTTACTAAAACTAGTAAGATCTAATATTAATTCATCAGGTAAGAGTTTACTGTAACTATATTGAGTATCTTCATTATTTTTCCAATAAATTTCTTCACTCGTTTGATATGTAAGTAATCTAGAAGCATCTTTACTATCAAATGAACTTACTAGATAGTAATATCTATGACTCCTATCTATAGCCTTAAAATTTCAACCCATAAGTTACATATAGTGCTGAATTCAGTAAACCAAGTTTTACCTGATCTGTTTTTAATCCTGATATTTTAGTACTATGTGATGCTTTTGCATTATTGAATACTCAAATTATTTTGAGAATTAAATTATGAAGATATGATATTGATTCAGAAGTACTCAAGTACTTTTTTACATTATCAGTTTTATATCTTATCCTATCATCAATATCTTTAGCAGGTATATAAAATTTTAATAATTCTAGAAAATTTGATGCTTCTCAGTGTGAGTAATAATTGTAAGCTTATCTTCTCTATAATCTTTACGAGTAATAGTTTCAATGGCAGTTTCATTATTTATACCTGCATTTCATATTTGTCTATAAGCTTTAAACTATTTCATATATTTATAATTCCCATACTTTGAGATAAAGTCTTCAGTTAATAATTCAGGTAAAATCTTATAACAATTTACAATGTGATGTTAGTCTAAAGAGCGTATCTCTTTTAAAGTTTTCTTTAGTTTGTTCTCTAAAAATTTAGTAGTCTCATAATCGAGAATAGTAGCATTGGATATATCTGATATTTCCTCTGCTTTAATGATAGAGGAATTCGCTTTCACAGCTTAAGATAATAATATAACATTTTCATCAGACTTAAGAATGGATTCTATGATAGAAATTATCATACCTGCCTCTCTGAGAAAATTGACTATTCTTTAATCAAATAATCGTTGAGAACAGAATTTCTTCAATATGAATGCTACTCATAATTGAATAGTTGAAATATTCTTATTCCAGATAATAGAATCAATATCTGGAAATATTCCTCTATTCTGAAGTTTTTGGGAAAGATATTTATATTTAGCATTTAATAACCACTAAAATAACCTTTTTTTATAATTAATATTAGAAGATCTCTGCTCAATATGACATATATAATCCTTAATATATCGCATGCAGAATAATATCTGATTCGTTCCAGTATTTGTTTCTATGAAGCTATTAAAAAGACAGAATTTTTGCTCAAACTTTGGATTAGTACATGATACTTCTATTTTTAGAGTATTAGTATATGCTACTAGATTTACATCCATCAATGTTTCTTTTACATTACTGAAATCATAAGCCTTTTTTCACTATTGAATCAAATTTACTATAATATTCCTTGATCCTTAACTCTGGAAAATCAGTCTTAAAGGCACGAATAATCCCTTGTACATCTTTTTTGAGATAGCAGATAAGTAATATGCTTTTCTAATTCTCAAAAGATAGTAAAGATATTTGCTTAGTCCAATCCCAAAGTTTGGTAATACTGTTTCTTTATTAGAAGCTAAGTGGAACATCTTACCTTTCTGAGGCTGGTAAGTATTATGAATAATAAAGAAAGTTATATTCTTACGAAGGTCTTAATCTATTCAATGTTAAGATCAGTAAGGTCATTATCCATAATGATAATATGTTTAGCCTCTTAGATTAATTTATATAATTTCTCTATTGATTGCCCCGCTAAACAACTTTGTGCTTGAACAATTATAAATACTATTTCATCAAGCTATAAGTTATATTGGATTGAAAGACATTTGCATTTTTTATCACATTTATAATTATTAGTAATAGTATGTAAGCTCTCTATTTGACGCAAAACTTTTTTGTGATCAGGAAGATTTATATTACTATTGATATCATAATATAATTGAGATTGAGTTTTGTAATAACAGCATTTAGTAAGAGTGATGCATAGACAGTACTAGTAAATTTATATTATAGGAATAACCAAATTTTCAAGAATATATGTTTTTTCCATTTTTCAGGGTGATCCTATATAAATATTGCCTTTATTAGGTAATGGTCTTACATATCTCTCCTCATATGTTTCTATTATTATAAGGGGGTTATTATACTTGATCTAAGATAAGAATTTTACAAAGACTTTAGGAAAATCTGAACCTTTTACCTTGTAAGTAAATTGCAGAGAATTTTTATTTTCTTACTGAATTTTTTTTGCAATAGATGGATCACATTCAAAAACTTCCTTTGGTTTATCATTATTCTGCCAAAAGCATTTTATGATAAATTTCTCACTATTAATACATATAGTAGTGGCTAAAGATAGTTCCCATAATTATTTTTAAAATTTTTAACTAGTTGCAACTTAAGTTGTAACTTACCAAGTTGCAACTTCTTAATTATGGTGCCCATCTTTAGTAGTGGTAGAAAAAAATAGCAGTTGTGATCATATGATTAAAATGATGATTTACATCACATCTGATTGGATAATACAAACCAATTTTTTGTTTGGTTATTTACTACGTTATATTGATCAACATGTATAAAAAACTGAGCACAAAAGTATCTCATGACCAATATGATGTAATAATGCTGCAAAAAATTTCTATTAAAAAATGAAGTAAGGTAGTTAAGTTATTATGGAATAATGGAACACAAAATGTAAATGAACTACACAAAATTACCAAGTTTCCACTAAGGACACTGTATCAGTGGTCATTCCAGTTAAAAAAAACCAAAAATTTAAAGCAATGATGTCATTCAGAATACCCAAAGGTTTAAGTCCAAAAAAGTGACGTTACCTTGGTCAGCTCGCTCATTCACATACTGGTGTAACAAGTTTTAAAATTGCAGATACTCTTAATAATACTTATCCAGGTCTTAAAATAGCCACTCGTACAGTCTGTGAGAACTTTTGGAAGTTTGGTTACCAAGTTTGTGTTTCTAAAAAAATCTCATTCCTCACTTCAATTGCAAAAGAAAGACGAGTTTCTTGGACAGAAGTTTATAAAAATCAAAATTGTGAGAATATGGTTTTTTCTGATAAAATGACCTTTCAAATATTCTGTAATATCACCTTAGTTCGTTATAAAGAGGGTGAAGACAAACCAACTTGTGGAGTTATCAAACATCTATTCAAAATTTATGTTTGGGGGCTTTATGTTTGCAAGAAATCGTTGGGTTTCACATGTTTACTGAAAATATGAATGGGAATTGTACCATAAAATTTTAACAAATAATCTTTTTAATCAAGCATATCAGCTTCTTGAAAGGTCCTGGACATTCCAATAGGATAATAATCCAAACACAAAGCTAAGTTTACAGTGTCTCTTCTTGAAAAATGTTCTTCGGTTCTCAATTGGCCATCATATTTCCCGAATCTGAATCCAATAGAAAACTTGTGAGCGATTATCAAGAAAAGGGTAGAAAAGAAGGTCAATAAATGAATTAGTGAAAAAAACCAGTTATGCAAATGATTTTTATGGAAATTATTAAGGGTGAATGGTTCAACATTGATCAAAACCTCTGCCTTAATTTAGTCAATAGTATAGAAAGGAAGGTAAATTTGATAATTAAAAGGAATGGCAATGTAATTCAATATTAAAAATTTAATATATAATAAATGTAATATTAGTTTATTTACATTTTAAGTTTCAAACAATTTTATTAAATATTAATCAAGTAAATAAATTTTCATTTACTACCAGTTTTTTCCGCCACTACTGTATATGACTGAACTATCTCTGATCCTTATCATGTATATGTTTACATAGTGAATATTTTAGTAGAGCTTTCCAGTTAAAATATACAAAGTTTTCTGAATCTTTTTCTTTAATAGTCCAATTTCTAAGATAATTAGAATACTTTTGCAAGACTAGGTTCACGTATTTTTGCAATATATTCTGACTTATAGATATTTTTAGAGGATTATTATTTTTTTCTATACTAAGCATCTGAGATCTTACTTTAAACCCTAAGCTAGTAGGTGGTTATACCCTAGTGTGTTTAAGTTCATTTCAGCCATTATCTAGAAAAAACTAAAGGATTTACAGTATCTTTTTTTGCTGAACCAATAAGATGAAGATTAAAATTTTGACCTAGCAATCCTTTATCAATGTATTTGCTAAATTTTTCACTGGTTATAGTATATACTAATTTAGTGAATGCTTTGAACTCATGATGATAAATAAAAAGAGCTGATGCATATAGAATATGATAGCTACACTTGCTAAGGTCTGATGATGTAGTGATTACTAATTCTTTGAGAATGTCTTTCCAACTGCAGTCAAGAATTCAATATAAAGCTCTTATAAAAAATAAACAGATTTAAATGAATACTTCTTGTGTTTTAATATCAGTTGTTTCTATATCTCCTTGCGAAACATCTATATCGATCACAGCTCTTAAAGGTTTTGGCCATTAATACATTTATAAATCCCAGGTAAGCTATATACTTTTAAAATGTCATCTGCAATGGAAAACTTTGAGGCACAATCACTATCTTGATTAATTTAATATCCAATTTATTATCCACTTTATCCCGATTATAAGCATTATATAAATTAGACCCTTTTTTATTCAGAAAGAGAAATGAATAGATTGAAAGATAATCTAGTGAGTCTTTATTATCTGACATATCTCTAGGTGGTGATAAGGAGATTTTTCAGATTTCACTTATCAAATTCTTAAAAAAAAATTATCATTAAACTTTTCCTGCCTTAAAGTATATATCACATTAACAAGTAGGTCTCCTCTCTTTTATATAAATGGAGTCTTGATAATGCTGGTTGAGATGCAAGAAGCTTTTTTATTATCTGACACATAATTAGACTCACAATTATTATGATTATCTGATCCTAAGTTGGATCCATTATCAATACAACTGTTAGAAGTATTTAAATATTCATCAGACTTGATACTGTCATAACGGACGAGTGTTGGGTCAGATCTAATACGATTAGTTTGATCAGAAATAATTGGGATATACATGTTATCAGTTTGAAAAGGATTATATGACTTTATATAAATTGGAAATATTTAATTAATTTTTTTTAATAAATACAAAAAAAAAGTTATAATAAACTTAATAAGCAAATCATAGAAGAAAGGCATCTGTTATATTTGAAAAAGTGTAGCCTTTTCCATAATTTTATTATATAAAAATGGGAGAAGGCTGCATACACATATGATCTAAATATATACCTAGAAAAATGTAGCCTTCTCCATAATTATATTATATAAAAATGGGAGAAGGTTACATATCATTCCTAACATCCAGTTGTATCTGAAAGTGTAAGTAAATGCGTAATTATATTATATAAAATGGCAGAAGCCCACCCTATTACTAGTATGTATTCAAATGCAAAAAGAAGCTATAGCAAACTTAGTCGACAAAATAGATATATAGTAAGTTGTGAAAAGTATCAGGAACTGAAGGTATGAAGGAAGTAACTTCAGAATTATTATATAAAAAATAGAAGAAGTTTCTATACAAACTTTGTCAGCAAAACATAAAAGAAAGCCATCTGAATATGTATCTGGGTATAGGTATTTGAATAAGTCTTCTGCAGAAATATTATATAAAATAATGGCAGAAGACTTAACCTTGGTGATATGTATCTGGGTATAGTATAAAATCTTCTTCAGAAATATTATATAAAATAATAAAAGAAGACTTATCCTTGATGATATATATTCAGGTATGATATGGTATCTAAGATATTCTTCTGCAAGGCAGAAGAAAATTGCCAGACTTTGTAATGGAATATTTTCACAAGCAAATATACAATCTATTAGAAATTTTGTATAGAAATATAGCAAAAGAAGAACGTTTAAATAAGTTAAAATTTGCATAAATCTGATTAGTAGATATCGAGATATTATCCTCTAAAGTTCAGATAAAATGATAATCTATATTATATTTTAGCTAATTTGATCGTCTGAATATAACTGTGTGATCATGTGACATCATGCAGATTTTCATTGGATATTATCTGATACTGAATCACTTAACATATTTTTTTACTACAATTTTATATTAAAATAGGTAACCAAACAGACACAAACAGTAAGCCACTCAATATAAAATCGAGAAACCATTCAGACACAAAAGACCAGCATCATTGATATAAAACCAAGTATCTAAATGGTTACAGAAGGCTAACAACTCCAATATAGAATTTGACATTTGTTCAGACGCAGGAAATTGATATTAATTGAATAGCTACAAGGTAACAAAAAGACCACAGAATAATAAAAACAAGTAGATAACTATAAAGCAATAAAAAGTAGGTAGCACTATTGTAAATAGATAGCATTATGACATAAGTAGATATCACTATATATATATAGTGATATCTACTAGCCACAATGGTGGTTATTACTAAGTTTTCTTAATAAAACTGAGACTGCAGAGTTATTTTACTAAGTTTTCTTATACAATTGAAGCTACAAAGTTATTTTACTAAGTTTTAATAGAAAAAATTCACCTATTACTAAAATACTTTGTAAAAGTTATCTTTGAAATTTTTTAATGCAATTATTTTAATTAAAACTTTAGAATAACTTTATTTTAATATATCATTATAAAAATTAAAAAATTTTTTATATTTGATTTGATTTGATTTGATTTGACAAATATTTGATTAAATTTGATTCAATTTGATCAAATTCAAATCAATGCAATTTGATTCAATTGAATATTTGAGTTCAATTCAATTCAATTCAATTTAAAAAAATCAAATCAAATTCAAATTGCTTAAATATTTGATTTAATTTAATTTTGAGAAAACCTTAACAATAGTAATTTTTATATAGATAAAAATTAGGAAAATAAAGAGAAAAATATATTTAAAGAGAAAGGGTTTTTATTTTATTTATAGGTTAAGCTACAGTCATCTTTAAACTAACACTTTTTTAAAGTAAAAATTTTTGGATAAAATTCAACAAGAAAGAAAAGTATTTTTATATATATATAAATATGGTTAAAAGCATTTTTATATAATATAAAATGATTTTATAGATTGATTTTTTACTGATATATTGATCTGATTTTGATGAATTTTAGCTTGTTAGAATTGGAATACTAAGGAGAATCAGAATCAAGCATCAGTTTTTTAGTAGCCAATCTACTAAAAAAATTTTCTAAACTTAAAATTTTATTAAGTAAGAAAATTTGATGTAGATCGTTAAATTGTGTAAACTTGCTCTTAATAATTGCATTTCAAATTTTTATTGAATATGCTTTAAGTTTAAAGTTTAAAATAAATATAAAATTCATGGTTAACAAATTATAAGATTTTAATAATGTGCAATTCTGATTGCGTTTCTTTTGCTTAATATTGTATATTTATACTATTTTAATAGATACCTTATATTATAATATTTATAATACTATAATAATATTATTTTTAATAAATAAAATTAATTATTATATAGTAATATTTTTATATTTGAATTATTTATAATAAAGTAATTATATTATAAATTAATCAAATTATAAATTATTATAATATTGATTATAATATTACATTTATTATTAATAATTATGAATTTTAAATCTTTAAATGTGATATTAAAAATTTTAATACTTTTTTAATTAATTGCATATATCATCTTTAAGCATAAGAATAGTATGCTTGATGTTGTCTTTTCTTTTTAAATGTTTAGTATTTTTATAAATATAACTCCTAAACCATTTTCTTGAAGATGAGTTTGAATAGCTAAAAATGTATTATCACATATTCCACATAATTACATATATATTGGTTTACATAATGTAAAGATATATTGTAAGTATATTTATAATAATATTAAAAGTGATTCTCTTTCACTATTTTTTTCATTTATAATTTCAAAAGACATTAATTGTGATTTTAAAAACAATCTGAATTCAGTTTTTCTAAGAAATTATTGATAAAAAGGTGTTGTCTTTAATGTAAACTCCTATATAAAAGATTAGAAAGATTAATAATAGATTATTAGAAGATGAAATATTAGATAATAAAACAAGAAGGAGGAAGAAGAATATGAAGTAATAGAAAAAAAATATTGGTAGACTTTAAAAATGCTTAAAATTTATAAAAACTTGATTAAATATATTTTAATATACATATATTAATTGATAAAACCTTAAAATTTCGGCTCTCATCTAAGTTTCGCTAGAGCCAGATCAAATGTAAAGAAAAAAACGAACCACATCCATGTTACACAATATAAAAAGATCGACATTAGTTATTTTGGCTGAATAATTTTTTTTGAATTCCACCGATAAATTAATAGTTAAGGTAGATCTGACGTCTAAAAAGAATTTCTAACGATTGAGAATTGAAATGGGAAAGTCAAAGAAACCTCGAGTTAAAGGAAATGTTCAACCAGCAAGTAGCAGGTGCGCACCTTATATCTATCTATTATAGAAAAACAATTCAAAACAGGTTAGTTTAATTTTTGCTTATTTATATATAGTCGAGCTGCAGAAATTATTGCAACGAGTGGTCAGTCACCAATTGGAAACCTAGGAGGTTTCGCACAGTTCTTGGGTGGGAAAGCATTTTCAAGCGCAGCAAATGATCGTATTTTTCCAGACAGTGCTATTAGTAGTGGAACTATAGAACCTGAGCTGGTTCTTATATTTAAAAGGTTATCTAAACGTGATCCTACTACTAAATTAAAGGCATTAGAAGAATTTGAGGAATATCTAAAAAATGAAGGAAGGGATGCGGATGAATTAGTAGGAATTATGGATGTATGGGTAAATATCTAGCGGATTTTATACTTGTATATGAAATGATTTCGATTAAAATGTTATTTGATGGATTTAATATTTGATATTTAATATTTAGACGACACGATTTGTTAAATTGGGAATTGATGTGGATCGTAGAGTTAGACATGCTACATATTCTTGTCATTTTATTATTGTAACAAAAATAAAAAAAAAGATTGCACCTTACCTTAAAGAAATTATTGCTGTTTGGATAATTTCTTTATTTGATCAAAGTAAAGATGTTGCTAAGATAGCCAATGATGCTTTTCAGGTTAACCTTTGAATATTTTTCGTTATTAATTTAGGATCATTAAAAAAAATCTATTAATTTCATTTGAACTGGATATTTAGGAGGCTTTTCCATCCGATAAACGAGTTGGGGTGTTGATGTTTGGGCAGGAAAAAATATTATCTTATATTACGGAAATAATTTTATTCAAAACACCCGACACTTTGAGTAAGTTTTCTTTTTAAACCTTATTATAAGAAATATAGAAGAGATGTTTAATGTCAAATGATAATTATTATTCTAAATGATCGATGTAAAGAACCGAAAGCTTTAATTTTGTTTTAATATCAGGTGATCCTCGATTCACGTCAAAAGAAGACATGAACTCGAAATATCTTAGAGTAGTTACAAGTTCATATTATGCTCTCGCTCATATTATAAATCAATTGGAAGAAAGCGCTTTGGCAAAAAATTATGATAATTTATTCGATAATAGCAAATTTTGGGGGAATTTATCTAATGATAATTCACTCGTTCGGAAATCTTGCTATAATTTAATAAAGGTTTTGGTAAATAAATGGCCATGTAAGAGTATAAATTCAATTTATTATTTTTTTTTTATTTTTATTTTTTTTTAAAAAAAAAATATTAATAATTATTTGGTTTATGTATTTTAATTTATCTTCGATCTATATTTTATAATAGCCAAAGTTGAAGAACGATTAGAAATGTTTAGTGCTACTTACCTGATGAGAGTTTTTAACGATAAGGATACAAGTGTTCACCAAGATTTATGGGATTCTCTCCTTATATTTACTAGAAGTAAGTTCTTTAAAATTTATGATATATATTACTTATTTACAACATGATGCTTGTATTATGTTTACCTTATAGGATTTCCTCAGTCGTGGTTGATAGCTAGTAAGAAAAAACCAATGTTACCAAAATTATATAACTTTCTCCGATCTGGTGCTTTTGGATCAATTAACGTTTCATATCCAAGTATATTACCATTGATCGTTCATCTTCCCCAAGAGGTTAGTTACATCATTTTTTCTTTTAAAGAGAATATCATAAATGGCTCAAAAACTTAAATGAATTATACCAGTTGAAAGTTATAATGTTTATTTTGCTAATTATACTTTTAAAATTTTTTTAGCTAATAAATTTTGATAAAAAATTCTATGAAGTATTTTTCTCGAATTTTTGGAAAGGCCTATCAAGTCCCGTAATTGATAGATTTAATTCCAGTGTATTTCTAGAATCATATAGTGAATGCTTAGTGTACTATATAATTAAATTAGAGTAAGTATCTTTTTTATTATTAATTTTTACGCGTAAAAGTTCTTCCTGGATATTTTTTTTATTGGTATTTTTACCATATCTATTTTGTTTAGAAAAAATGATTACGAGAGGGATAAACATATTTATCTTGTTGAAAAAGTATTTTTTGGATTAATTGAAAATTATTTGCTGGAATTTGAGGTTGACAAAAAAAATATTTAAATGTTTATTTATTTAGGGTGTAACTTGTGATTTAATATTTAATGATTTTGATTTATGGATTTAGTCTAATGCCAAATTTCAGTCCGAGCAGATGTGTTCTATTATATCAACAAATATCTCTTCATTATTTTCTAAGTTAAAAGATACAGGTTTGTTAATGTGGTTCTTCAATATTTTTTATTTATTTTTTTTTTTTAAAACCTTTTTAATGTATTTTTTTTAGAACCTTTAAAAATTATATTTAAAAAGCTTGAAGATCTCTGTGAACGCGTTATAACCCATGGATCTGTTCCTAATCCTGGTCCTAATGCCGAGAATGATTACATAGAATTCTCCCAAAGATTATCGCATTTTCTTAGTTCATTGATGATAACCCCGGAGATTCGACAAAAAGATTGTGAACTTTTCACTATGGTATGTGAATGGAATTAAATTATTTTCGAGTTAATCAAATAGATATTAAATTAATTTCTAATTTTGATTTTTAGTTTGAAACACTCATAGTTCACATTTTCTGTTTGATAATAGATAAATGTAAAGAAAATAATGGTATGATTTTGAATATATTTTTATCTATATTTTAATTTATAATTCAGCTGATTATTGATTTTATTCTTCTACTGTTTTTCATTATTTTAATTGAAGGTTGTTCTTTAGGTTTAGATCTTTTATTATTAAATTTTACAAAGAATATTTCCGACATTATTTTTAAGAACTCAACCACAAAACAGGTATATTTATTTATTTATTTTTGCATGTGATTTATTAGCAATAATGGTTTTTATGTTGACAATATATTTTAAACAATAATTTATAGTCGTTAGACAAATTTATCACAACCACATTTAATGATCTTATTGCAACTTGTCCAATAAGTGCACAAGATTACTTATTTGAATCCTATTCGATATATTTACTTTACGCACAAAATCCACAAGCTAATGAAAGTTGGCATAATTTCATGCAAATTTTATTGGGATTCAATGATTTAGAGAAAAAACTTGAATGCATTCGTCTTTCAATAATTAAAGTGAGTTGGTTACTTTTTAAGAGATGTGCAGATTCTTTAAATTTTTAAAGTCAAATCATCGAGATCTAATAATATTTTGATTAGGTTTCTGAACCTAAGCTCTTGGGCCCATTAATCGACGATCAATTTGATGAATTTTTGATTTTTATTACCAATGAATTATTTAGCGATAAAATTGATGCAAATGTTAGAAAATTGGTTGAAGATGTTTTGGAACTCACGTTTTTATCCGACGGTAGGCGTTAAAATGTTTTAGCGAACTTTTGACTCTAAAGTCTATTCTATCGTTACCAGCTAACTCTTATTAATTATTTTCTCAAGTTTCCTTATTGTCTCAAAAGACCAAGTTAGAAATTCTGGGTCATTTTTCTAGAGAAATAGATACTTTTGCACATTCTTACTATACTGTCACTGGAAATACCGTAATTTCTTACGATAGTGTGACTTCAGTATTACGAATTTTCACCAAATTATGCGGAGATGCCCAATTCATGAAAATATTATTGGAATCAGATTTATTGTTAATTTCTTGGGCAATCTTTGAGCTTACTTTCGTGAAAGCTTATGAAAGTTCTGATTCGGAAATTATTAAAGATATTGGATCATTAGTTCAAGATATCTGGAATCAAATTTCAAATTCTTGTCGATCTAATCATAAAGAAGATGTAGTATTTCATCATATCTCTCAACAGATCAGAGAATCTCTTTTGAATATACAATATGCTGTTAGGTAATAAATAATGATTTTTTTATTTTTTGACTTTTTGTTTATCCATCTTACTTATCGATTAAACAATTGACGTGATTTTCTGCTTTATAGTCCTACAGACTTCGCACAACGAGTTATGAAATTATGCACAAGTCTTTATCAAGCTGAACGTGCAACATCACGTGAAGTCATTGCATCTTTCCTCCTTAGTGAAAAAGAATGGCGTCAGCTTAGCGAGCCTTTGTTAGCCTCTCCTATTGATTCATCCCTTAGTATTGTTGATTCAATGATACCTATTATTTACAATGGCGATATACATGCTAAAAACCATTTTGAAACGCAATCTACGCAACCTGTCGCTTATGATATATATGGATTAAGTGCTTATGCACGGTTAGGAATTTTTGCGATAGAATTAATCAATAAGATTGGTGTTTCGATGTTCTTTGATATTAGTGATTCCAAGGATGTGTCATTCGATGAGAAACTTTCGACTCATTGGGTGCTTTCAGAATTATTATTGTTGCAAGTTATGTGTAATGATATTCATCATTCACGTAAGAGAAGACATCATCTTTGGGATGCAATTGTAACCGAAGAGAGCGATTACCATGGATTTAAAGCATTTCTTTCAGATTACTCTACGATATTAAAAAATTACGTGAAATTTATGATGCAAAGTACATCTATTGACTTGAAATCACTTGCAGAAAAGATTAAGTTCGCAAATAGTTCTGAGCAATGTCCAATAATTGATTTATCAAGTTTTTTTGTTTATACTTTGAGACGTTCAAATGGAAACTATTCACATTACTGGGCGAGAACTTTACAAATTTTATTTTCGACGATTTTAGAAGTGTTAAATGTATTGGTAGTTGACGCAGAAAAATTTCTTGAAATAATTCAATTGGAACCATCTGATTGTGAGTTCAATAAATATTTTGCTTTGATTATATTATTCTATATTACTAAACTTATAAATGTATTAGGTAATCTCGTCATTAAAATGGCTTTGATTTCGTCATTAAGACCATTCCTCGAATCTTCCAAAAAGTTCAAAACTTTTCAGAATGATTTGCTTAGTAAGTTGTGCGAGTTAAGCGCAACTGACATTTGTAACACGGACGATTCATCTTCCAATAAAGGTATCACTTTGTTAATCATGCATTCATTTGTTCATATCTTGGATTTTGAATATTATTTTTTCTCTATTTAAGGGCTGGAATATTTAAGTCTTTTGACAACTACAACAAAGAGGGATGATGAATATTTCCTGACTCCAAGACGTTCCATAGATTTAGTGAATTGTATAATCAAATGGCACGAGGATACAGATTCTAAATTATTATTTGATCCTGAATATACCCATATCCAAATTCATATTTCACGTCTTTTTATTTCCATTACTTCGTCAATACACGATTCTCAAGGAACGCATTGGAACTTTATTTTTCAATGTCTTCAGAATTGGTTTGAAGTAATATTGTTTTTTAATTTAAAATTTTATTATTATTTCTAGTTTACTTTGAATAATTCTAACAAATATTATGGCATTTAGAAAATTCGTAATCTAGAACTTCGGTATGAAGCTATATATTTATTTTGTCGCTTGATTTCTTTTAATATTCAGTATGAAAATAAACCCAACAAGGTAACTTCAAAGATGTTTGTATTTTTTTCCCCTTAAAAAAAAGTTTTAATTAATTCTGGTTAAATTATTGAGTGAAGATCGAGTCTGATGATACATCAAATGAAAGTTTATGCAAATACTTCTCGGAGTTTAAAACGATATTATATGAGAAATTATCTCATTTATTATTCCAAGAAAAGGGTAAATTTTATCATTAAAGTTGGTAATCTGAAATTTGAAGGTTAATTAATTAATAATTATTTATACAGACCATCAGGGCGAAACTTTTTCAGAGCAGTATAATAAATATTTAGACATTTTATGTGAAGCATGTCAAGATTTATCTAAATCGCTTTTAATTAACGAAAGGAACGAGGTATTGCTATTATTTTTATTGTTATGTTATTTACAATGAAATATATCATGATGTTATTTTAATTATTTAATTTATTTTAGCTTTATTCCTTGCTAATGGTTCCTCATGATGGAATTCAAAAATGTTCTTATAAACATCTTCATTCTATAATCGTGCAAAAGACAATGAGATTGTCTGAAGAATTGGAATTAACGGCGGGGAATTCAGGTATATTATATCAATAATTTGAAATTTTATTTGTTTATTATTTTTTTAACACGTTTTTAAAAAAATATAATATATATTTAGATGAAATAAATGTACAATTCGATAAAGGATTGATATCTTTAATTATGCAAACCCAGAAAAGTGATTATTTGAATGATATTTATTCCGCAAATACAGATATTTTTGTAAGTATTATACTTTTTATTTTTTACAAATAAAAAATATATTAAGCTAAATGGCAAAGCAAAGCTAAGTAGTAAAATGCCAAGTGGCAAAATTAGTGTTTTAATTCATTTAATTTTTTTTTAAGATTGCGCATAAGGTATTCGGATATTTGCTTGGTTGGATGCTTGTTCTTGATCACTTTGAATTTGCGGTAAATAATTTTTAATTATTCTTAATTTTAACTTTATTTCGCCATATTATTTGATTAAAGTTTTACTTTATTGAATTATAGTCATTTAAGGTCAAGTCACAACTTGTATCATGTCTTAAAGAATCAAATATAACATCGAACCTTTTTACGTATATATTCGATACGTTAGGATTGTCTCGATCTAATAAGCCATACGATTTATTATATTGGAGTATATCTGAATTTCATATTGAAGGTAACTTTATTTTAAGTTTGTTCCTTATTTGGATTAAATTGTTTACGAGTTCTAATTTTTTATTAGGGTTTGAAGTTCAGCATAGCTTTGATTTGGGAATTCCTTTGCTTTGCGCACATTTGTATTATCGTTCATTAAAGCATATACCATCAATTGTTAGGTATGTCTAGTTGCTATATTTAAGGGTTCTAACCCTACATTGGTTACATATTAATATATGTTTTTATTTTCTCTTATAATAGGATATGGTGGTCAGAATGTAAAAAACGACAACTAAGTATTGCTGTTGATAGGTAATGAAAATTATTAATGCAAAGAATTCTCTGCAAGTTCATTATCGAAATATTTAATGATTATATTCCCTTTTATTTTAACATATTAGTTATACTGAAAAATATTTCAGTCCAGTTATAATCCAAAATCAACTTGAGATGCTTCAAAGTGAAGATGTCAAGTCGCAATTAGAGGATGACAAGTTCTCGATTAGGATCGCTCGTAGTTCTAATGAAGTAATTGCCTCATTTATGGTAGACGAATACGTGATGGAACTTAGTATTAGAATGCCAAATAATTTCCCATTACGTCAAGCTGAATTTAGTACCTTGGAAAGAATGGGTACAAGAGAAGTTGCAGACCTTAAATGGGCAAAATTGCCTGTTCAAACTGTTGTAAATTCACAGGTAGCTAATCATTCATTAAATAATGATAGTTTGTTATATTCCCCTAACGAATTTTTTAAAAAATTTTTTTTCTTTACTAGAATGGTAATTTGGAGGTTGCGTTGAACTTATTTAAAAATAATATAAACCTTCGGTTCCGAGGAATTGAAGATTGTCCAATTTGTTATTCTGTTGTAAGTCTTGATGATAGGTCTCTGCCAACTAAACAATGTAGCACTTGTAAGAATAAGTTTCATGCTGCTTGTCTTTACAAGGTAAGTTATTATTTATCATTAAAATCTTTTAAAATTTTTTGAAAAGTTTTAGTCACCACATTTTCTTTCTTTATATAGTGGTTCCGTAGTTCAAATTCAACAAGTTGTCCTTTATGTAGAAGACTATTTTAAAAATGTAATTAATTATATTGTTTATAGATATATACGTTATTTAAGTAAAGAAAATTCACGTAACATTACTTGTTTTCGTGATATTTAATCTTTAATCATCGTAATTTTATGAAAATTATCATCCGTTTAAGAACCAGAGTTATATTGCAAATTTATGAATAAAAAAGGTTTTTCAACTAACGAATCACGATATCAAGGAGTAAATAACGTTTAGATATAAAGATGCATTTTTCTCAATCATTTAAGCATATCCTAAGAACTTGAGAAATTAAGGTCGGTCGCTAGTTGGAATCAAACCAAGAGGGAACTAACAAGAATCTTAGTAGAAATCAAAGGAACAAAGTGTATAAGATATTAATACGTCTCTCATTACAGCATAAAAGGATAAAGATCTTATTCAACAAGCTATAATATTATCATTTATTGACTTTTTACCAAAAATCTAACCAACTCTTCATTATGCGAAACCAGAGGAGAGATATCTTCTCATTTTGTAAAGATGCTTTGATAATGGATCAAAAGTTTCGAAAAATCGAATTTAATTGAACCGGGTAATCCATTAAAATCAAACTCTGAAATATGATATTTATGTTAACATTTGATAATTATGCAACAATAGATATTGATATAATTAATGATCCAATTTTCGCGACTTTCTTTTATTTTTTTTGTGCGAATCGGTTTTATATAAAATTCGGTTTAAATTCTCAAATTAATAGTGTGTTTAAAACCGGTTTGTGAACCGGTTCCAACCTCTATTTCGAACTCACGTATTTTATTTCACGATGGAAGAACGCATATTTATAACAATGAATTTGTGATCATTCCTTATTCGTAAGGGTGAGGTATCCGCCCGAGAGTATCAAAAAAATATACAGTATATATATACACACAAGGACACTGATAATAAATTATCATCATTATTCGGGATTCATCAATAGTCGGAAAGCCGGAAAAAAAAATCTACTGAAACCTCAAAAAAAAAAAAAGCAAAGACAAAGGCAAAGTTATACATTTAAAAACTCAATAAAAATAATAAAAATACACATCGGGATACCAAATAGAAATTTCTTCTTCGTTATTCGTTCGGTTCTCGTTATACCTAAATGCCGGAATAGTCATGAGGAAGAATCATAACCAAAACATGTTTCGGAATCAGTAGACCTCACGACCCAGACCGATCAGGAGTTTCGTAATGAAGTTTTTCATATGAGTATGGTAAGAAACCTGTGAAAAGACATGGATAGTAATGTATTTAAAAAGCTCAATAAAAATACACACCGGGAAAATGACATTTTTCTTAAGTTTCGTTTTATAGAGCACTTTTAAATTTTGAAAAAAAGTAAATAGTAATAAAATTTATAAGGTAAGGGAAGGGAGCGTGAAATTTTCGAGAATTTACAGTAAGAGTATTTATAATAAAATCAATGACGCGTAATGCAAAATATCTAAAAATAAATCAAAGAAATAACGCGTAATGGCTAAAAAAAAAAAAAAAAAAAAAAAAAAAGAAGCAGCTTCTATGGTACTTTTCTTTTCGTTAGCAACTTATGTAAAATTTATCATCTTTAATTCATTTTTTTTTAGTTTTTTATTACTTGATTTACTAATTAAGCAAATACTTTTTAAATGCGCGGTCTACGATTTGATGATTTTTATTTATCTACGACGTAACAATAATAAATTTTTATAAAACTATTCTTGAATGTATATTTTAGGAATATATGAAAACAAAGTAAACTTTTCATTTCATTTTATTTATTAAGTAATAATCATACAAAAATTATTTTCTTTTTAATTAAATAACAAGATTCGCGATGTCGGTTATTATTCAAATGATCGACAAAAAATTTTTCTAATGTTTATTACCAATAAAGCAATAAAGCATGACTGAATGTCTATTTATGCATGAATGTTACACGAAAATTTACATAGGGAATACATATGAGCGCGCAAGAAGTGTCATATGATAGTTTTCAAAACTTATCAGTTTTCCATAAAATTTCGCTGGCTTATTTTTTGGTTGCTACGCAAGCAAACTGTAGTGACCCATCTCTATGATTCGGTAACTTGCGTAAGTTTTCTTAGGCATAAATTTTCTTATAATTACGATCAAAAAAACATAATTGTTTATATATAACTAACTTTAAATTGTTTTTTTTAGTAAATGCCTACATTTATACAAAAACAAATTAAACAATCTTTTCAGCAAGAATAAGGTATGATGACCACAAATAAATACCGTGCCATTATTTTCAATGAAAGGAAGTTTGCAAGAATCACTATATATTTATCATTAAATAAAAATCTTTTAATTATGGTTTAAAAAAATAAAACATTAATGTTATTTATTAGTAATATAGGCCTGCTTTATGATACTGTCATAATAATTGTTAAATATGTCGTAAAAGGGATGATTATTATCCTTCCAATAAAATTAATCCGATAAAAATATAAAAGGAGCCTTATTATAGTTTTTTTCGTTTCCAATGCAAAAAAAAAAAAAAATATTCAGTTTCGAAAAAATGTTTTCATATAATCATTGAATGAACCTGACCAGAATAACACGAAACCTAGACATCATATTTTTACAAAAAAAAATAGATAAAAAAAGTAGTTAATAATATTTCACGTGACTAATTCTAACCAATCACAGTTATCAAAATAGCGACCAGTCATAATGGCATATACATCTAAGGAACAAACGAAAATCAAGGAATTTCATTTATCTTCTGATCTAATGTATCCAAAAAGGTCTTTATCTATTTTACTGAAAGCTAATTTATTTTTGAACCTTGTTTTTAACTCTCGATTTTCGTGATTGCAGGTATATCTACATCATGGTACTTTGTCTCGTTTTAGGCAAGGAAGTTACGGATAGATTTATATTTGATATCTCTATTGAAATGTGGACTTCTATGAAGATTTCGCATCTCCAGAATGGTATTAAAGAGAAGGCATCTTTGAGCGTTCCTGCATATAAAATCAAGTTATGGAAAGTAGCTATTCCTACCAAAGACATGAATGACGAAAAGATGAAAATACTTATCAACAAGTCTCATGAATTTATTAACGTTAAAGAGGAACTTAGGGGTGAATTATTGGATGCAGAAGATTCTATTAGTAGCAAGATTGAAAATGTTCCTGCTGATAATCATATCCACATCATCGTGGAACTGCCAAAGCCTGCTACTGGTAAGTGTCTCCCAATGGTTTACCTCTCGAATAAGAAATTCGCATTATCTCATATCTCATTTTTTATATATTTGATTAGAGAAAAGAAAACTAGAAGATTCGGACGAAGAAAATGGAAACCTCAAAAAGGGGAAACTATTGAAAAATGGTATTTTCTTTTAATATTAACTTATTGAAGAGTAAAAAAAATCCTAACTTGACTTGCACTTCCTTCAGATAAGGAGTTGGTTCTAAATTTAATCAACAACTTACCAGACACAAATGATAAATTATTCACAGTGCCGGCATTGCCTGGAGATGATACAGATACAGTTATCTATAATCGAAGTTGTTATATTTATTTGCGTGACTTTATACTCAATGATAAAATATTTAATCGATACTGCATCACTGGAAATCCAGGAATTGGCAAGGTATATTTCGGGAGAATAATGTTAGTAGAGCTTCTTAAACAAAAAAAATCAGTTTTGATTGATTATGAAGGATTCACGGCATGGATTGAACCTAACGGTAGTCTACTTAAGATAAATAATGAAGATCGTACAACATATAGACAAGTTGCAGGACAAAAGGATGTGTGATGCATCGTGGATAGTGTAAAGCCCAAATTTAATCATGATTTGATTGGAAAATTTATTATGGTGACTTCACCTAAGAAGAAAATCATTGAGAGATTTACCAAAGCATAAAAGAGCGAAAAGTTCTATATGCCGACTTGGAATATTAATGAGCTTTATGAATGTCAAGAGAATCTATATAAAGAAGTTGATCGTAATTTAATCGAAAAAAGTTTGAATTGTGTGGAGGAATTGCGAGAAGGATATTCGATAACGCGATGACACTAACGAAGATTGAAAACACTATCAGAAGCGTAATTTCAGACTATTATTTAAAAAATATGCTCAGATCTCAGGGTGAACTCATCTCAGGAGATGAATTCTCCCATAAATTGATTCATATAAAATCTGATAATAAAAGCGGAACAGGCATTCCATATACAAAAGCCAAATGTGTTTTTGCATCTAAATTCGTGGAAAATGAATGCTTATGGAGATTTCAAAAAAATCACATTGAAGATTTACGCGCTTTTATTGAGAATTCAAAGAACATAGCAGAGATGTCAGTTCTTCGTGAAAAGATGTTTGAAATGTGGTCACATGCAAAGATCTATAAAGGGGGATATTTCAAATACGTGAACTTCAGCAATCTAATGAAGAAACTGTGACATTTGAAAATTTAGTAAAAGAGGAATTTACTAATATCAAGGATGTTAACATTAGAGAAAAAATTTATTATCAGCCAGTTGCCAAAAATTATCAAAGTATAGATAGTTACATTCATCCTAATCAACTATTGCAAATCACTATCTTTGATAGACATGGAGTCAAGCAAAAAAAATTAAAGGATGAATATAAAAATATCTTGGACCATAGGAATGAAATTCGCTTATATTTTGTAGTGCCGGAGGAAAGTTTTAGAACATATAAAAAACAGAACTATTTAGATGGATTTAAGAAAGCAGAGAATGTTTCTCAATGGATTCAAAACATAAAGCAGTATGTATTATGCATGAAATGTGATAAGTATTAATTTCTTGATTGTCATTGTAAAAAGTATACCGATGACTTAATAAACAAACCATCAAAAATTGCTCAAGCGGAAAATTTATTATTTTGATTATATAATAAAGGGAGGAATTACTCGAGCCCTAACCCATAAAATGAGAATTCCTTCCCGCTATTTCATACTACCTAACATTACTATATATGCGCACATCTACCATAATTAATTTATCTATATAAAATAAATAATATGAAAGGTTTGATTTTAATCGATCCCACCAACATATTCTGACATGTAATTCATCTATTGTAGAGGTAAAACAATACTTCTGATTCACTTTTACCTTTATCAGTATTTTCATTTTCATATCATCCATTCTGTCTAAATATTTAAGAAAGATATTGCTTAATGTGTTATAATAAAGATGTTTCGATATTTTTATCGCTTTTGCCTTTGATATACTGTGTCGAATTCCTGCTCATAGCCTTTGATATTTGATATTAACACCTGCTTTTCTTTTTGCTTCTATCATACTGTAATTTGTAGAAACTTCTATAAAGAAATGCCAAAAGAGATGGAGGTGCTTCTGATGGCAGTTACCACCACAAATCTATGATATGCTTTGCAATAGTGAATTCGTAATGCCAAGTTCGCAAACACCTTACAGGACCTTAAAGCTGGTGATTCCATCAAAATGCCAAAACTTGGGCAGGTACAATACATTTCGCACAAAGTTATCAAGAAGAAAAAATTTTTGTTACAAGACAGATGAGATGTGGAAAAAATTTTCTGAAGATCAACAAAATTCAATAAAATGTGTTTTTTCAGGTCCAATAGGAGTGGGAAAATTGTATCTTGCAATGTTTCTTGCGGCTAAAGCATTTTCTGAAAACTGATTAATACTTTATATTGCAGAAGCGGTTAAACTTGACTTATGTTCAGACGAGCAAACATCAGCGGTAATTGTTAGGTATTTTTTGGCAACAATAAATACATATTAACTGCTGCTGAACTCGAAAATCTATGAGGAAAATTAGAAAAGATTTTGTAGTGCCTTTTTTGAGACCATATGGGAAATGCTCAAGCAAAAACATTGCAAAAAATTTGTAGTAGTTGGTAAACACAGAGTAGTACTATTTAATCATAAAACTATCCCTGCACCTAAGGTTGCTTGTCTAAACTCATTTTGGATTTGGCAAAACGGTAAAACCTTTAGTTTCGCTATATTTTTACTAAGTGTTTGATATAGTTTCGCCATTTTTATAAGCTTTGATATAGTTTTACCTTTTTCCAAATTTCGCAGATTTTTTAATAAGGTTTTAATATAATTTAATCAAGTTTTACTTTTACCATTTAGACAACTGTCTAAACTCTTGATTTCGTCCAGCAACCTTACCTGCACCTCTTCGGCTTCATATCTTGAATCCTTTAATGAAACTAACATATTGGAGTAAGGATAGTCTAGGAACTAGTGTGGTCTTGACTGGTATGGCACACGCGAAATTTGAGAAGAAATACTTAATAAATGGTATAAATGATTAGGTTGAATTTGTTGGGCCGTTACCAGAAGTATTTTTGATGGTCTGTTGAAACTTTACCCCATTTTGGGAAATGAAAGAATTGCACTAAAAACGAAGAAAGTTACTAATTGCGTTCCTTACAAGCTCATTTATCTCGATAAACATAATAAGACATATAAACAGCATTCTTAATAATGAAATTGATGAACTTCTAAAGCGCTTCCGTAAAAATCAATATAGTGAACTTGTAAATGTTGCAAGAAATCATTTTGAAACACATGATGCTGGTAAAAAAAAATAGATTACTGTAAAAACCTTTCAGCTATGTTTTTAAAATCATCATATGTTGAACAGAATGTAAGATTTGACTGGAAATTTCTAGATACTGGATTAGTGTATTGTTTCAAAAATGTATATGATTTCGTATTATTTAAATATGCTTAGCTTGTCACTTGATGCTCTCTTAGATATGTACCAGGATTTTCCATTATCCAGAGATATTCTCTTAGTAACGGATAACTTAATCAAAATAATTTCAAGAAAATACTATTTTAACAAATGTTAAAGCATCATGATATCTTATTCAAGGTGACAGACCTAGATGGAAAACTTATAACAGATGTGTATATATAATTTGAGCATTTTATCATTCTTGATAAGCTCCTAGTCTACAATATTCAAAGTTCTTAGTTCGCAGTTACGAACGTTATCCTCAGTTTGATTTTATAATCGGATACATATTTATCCAAGTATCTATCAGCCTTTTTGACAAACATAATCAAGAATCCTCAAATATTTTGAAGGCCTTTGAATGCTATCACAAAGATGGTAATGATCTAAGAAATCAAATAGAAATATATCTGGATACAATATTTGGTAGTTGGCATACAGCTAAGCTTTTGAATAGCAAATTTAACGTTCTTAAAAATAGTTTACTAATTGAATCAGACTTCTATATTGTCTACATGTAAGAAAATCCTAGTTCACTTAATCATAATCATTGAAAAATATCGATATATAGCATTTATCTCTTATAATGAGATAAAGACCAAATAAACACTTTGGCGATTTCTTATGTAGCTATGTGCTATATTTTATGTATGATCTAAAAATATTAGTAAAAATAATCATATTCACTTGTATTCAGTGTCGAAACAATAATAAAAGTTTACGCCAGTTTTTCATATGTAAAAGTATTTTCTTTATTGGATTGTACAAATATCAATATGCATTAATTCCATATTTATTGTGGGAGACGTTTAGGATTTCATCTATATTACAAAAATTTCCAGAGTATCAAATAAAGTATACCAAATTTTTATTATTGTGAAAAATCTGTTTTTTAGATTTATGATACATAGTGAACATTACGTGAAATATCATAAATATCATATAACTCAAAATTTATTTATACAAATGAAAACAGATGAAGCTTTCAAAGATAATTTCAACTATCTCTATAGCTATTGTTACTACACATACTTATGATATACACACCAGAGATAGATCCATTGACCATCATCTGAAAAGGACTATAAACTTTGAGTCTTTGACACACCTAAAATGTTTGCCAAAAAATAATTTTGGTTTATTCCAAAATATATCATACGTAGTAAGTACGTCTTTTTTGCAGTAACTACATTATTGGTTCATGTGAATTATATTCACAGAATATGCCATGCGTAATAATATGCAGATATAGGCATGTGATTATGTATAACTGCAGTCATTTATTATTACATTTATTAATAAACAGACATCATACTTTTTTTACTCAAAAGTTCTGGTATATTTTTATTACACAATATGAATTATTAATAAAAGGCTTTCTCATAGCAGGCAGGATGTCATTATTCTACCAAAAATCATTTTACAGCAAATTTGAACCTATAGTTTTATTCCCTTAGATAGTTCTATTATTCTATAAAAAGATTTGATGTTTATTATTTTTGGAGTAGCAATTTGAATTTATTAGTTGGGACTAAGTTGTATGTACTATATTACGAATATTTACCAATTACATTGCAATTATAAATCAATGTATTGATTTTTGTCTACTTCTTTCTGATTAATTTTCCAATTATATTTACTAATTTTTAATTCTAATATAAATGATGAATATTAATAAAATTATGATTATTCATTTAAGAACATAATATGATCAAACAATTCTAGATTTCTTAGTAATCAAAATGTTACTTGTATCTAAAAAACAATCTTTTTGAAGAGGTCATCAATAATCCAATTAGTTATGATATTTTTCTGAATAATTCTTATTTATATTAAGTTTTTGTTATTTTATCCTATACTTAATTTTTAATAAAATTAGATATGAAAAATATTAAAATAAAAAAATGAAAATTTTGACTGATTTAAATATTATACCTTTGATTACTTTCTATCTTTAATTATTTTATGAGCAAACCATAAATAGCTATTTCTATTATTTGTTAAACTATCATATTTAAGCTTTATATTACATTTTATTTTATCTTCTTTTATTACTTAACAAACTATAACATTATTATCATTAAAGCCTTCAATAAAGTGCGGCCATATCTAACTAGTTTTTTTCTTGTAAATTTTTGTCATTTTTTTAAAGTTTAGCTAAGTTTTCATGAAAAATATTTAGGAAAGTTATATTTAGAGAAGGAGAAATAAAAAAAAATAATATTACCTTAATATTATAATATTTAAAATGTTTAAAAAAAGTAATAAACTTAAAAATAAAGTATATAGGTGGTGTACTATTAAAATTGAGGTATGAGATATAGTAAATCATATGATCCATATGGGTTAGTACGTACAAAAATCAGGTTTTGATCATATGATTTATATAGTCCCGCAGCATGATTTTCGTACGTATTAACCCATATCTCAATTTTAATAATATACAACTCATATAGTCTTTTTAAATTGAAATGTAAATGTAAAGATTAAGAATAAATTGATTATAATATTAATTTCTTTGCATTTATCTTATTAAATTCTTAACTTTTATAAATTTTAATATAATATTGATCATTAAACAAATATATATGAATCGTCTGATTGGATTAGATATTCTATCTGAATAATTATTAAAATAATATTTTTCTATCTGAATATCTGATTTTACCAAATATCTTTTAGCATAACTGAATATGCTAAACCTGAATATAAATACTAATACAATTGATCTTCTTTATAGTTATCTCCTATATAATCATACCTTTTCTTTAATTATATTATAGTTTAGTTACAATTTTTTAAATAAAAAGTATCTTATAATTACAATAATATATAAAATATATTCATATTAATTTTTGGTCTTATCTTATAATAAAAGTAAAAAAATCATCTCCTATATAATCACATCAAATTATACCTCTTTATATAATTATAGTAAATTATATCAATATTAATTTTATTATACAAATATTATATAAAATTTTTAAAAAATAAAAGGAGTATAATCTTGGTAAATACCGCTTTATTTCTCATAAAATAACTATTTGTTAAATTCTTGAAACTAGATGAATCTAATAAGCTAATATATTGTATATTAATTTCAGATTATCTAATTTCAAAATAATTATAATTGAATTATCAGCTAAAGTTATAATTTAATAAATTTTATTTAAAGAATCCAATTTTAAAATTAATCACAAATATTTCATGATTTGCTAATCAAAATTTGATATATATTAGCTTATTAGATTCAACTAAGTTCAAAAATTTAAATAGTAGTTTTTTATAAGAAACAGAGTGGTATTAACTGAGATTATACTCTTTATTTAGATTTTTTTATTAATAATTATGTGATATAGGAGTGTTACCAATAAAACTATATTATAGATTATATAATTTATTATACCTTATGATTTGATTTTATTGCAAATGTTTTTATATAGTAATGTTAATTTTGACTATTTACTAATATTGATTAATTTTGGTTTTATATTTAATTTATACTAATAGATAATTAAATTTATACTTATTTTCTTCAAAATTTTTAACAAATTTTTAAAATCTTATATAATTTATTATACTAACAATATTTTTTAGATTAGAATTCAGATCCAAGTATCTATATTATCTATGGATATATATACATAATATAAATTTAATATCCATTATACATATAAAAATTAAATCTAGATATGGATAATTTAAAAAAAATTAACAGATAATCCATATCCATGTTATCCATAGATATACAGATAATACAAATAATCCATATCTAAGTTATTCATGGATATATGAATAATATGGATATTAATAAAATCGTTCACAAAGAAACAATATATCATCATTCCTTTAGAATGATTTCTTTTATCATTCTTTTGGAACGATACATAACTATTCTTTGAAACAATTATTTTTTATCATTCTTTTAGAATGATACATAATTGTTTCTTTAGAACAATTATTTTTCATCATTCTATCAGAACGATACATCATCATTCCTTTAGAACAATTTATTTATCGTTCTTTTAGAATGATTATTTTTTCATCATTCTATCAGAACGATACATCATCGTTTCTTTAGAATGATTATTTTTTCATTATTCTATCGGAATGATATATCATCATTCTTTTAGAACAATTTCTTTTATCGTTCTATTAGAATGATACATCATCATTCCTTTAGAATGATTTCTTTTATTGTTCTTTTAGAATGATATATTATCGTTCCTTTAGAATGATTATTTTTTTATCGTTCTATCAGAACGATACATCATCGTTTCTTTAGAACGATTATTTTTTCATCGTTCCTTAAAAATAATATTTTTTCATCGTTTTTTTGTAACAATTCATTATTATTTCTTAAGAACAATTTTTTATTGTTCTTTTGGAATGATTCAATTATCATTCCAAAAAATTGATATTTTTTCATCATTCTTTTGAAATGATTCAATTATCGTTTCTTAAGAACGATATTTTTTCATGATTATCCATGGATATAAGGATTATCTACAGATTATCCATACAAAATTATTATTCTATAGATATTATCTGAAGTAGTAAAATGAGTATCCGCAATCCATTATCTGATGGATATACAGATTACTGATATATGGATCCAAACTCTATTTTACACATAAGTGATTATCATAATAAATTTTTTAATATAAGTATATCTTTATTTATTCACATGATTTTATAATCATTTTAATATAAATATGATATATTTATTTTATAAAATAAAATGTTTATATTTGTTTTTAATTATTATTTATTAAATAAATTGCAGATAAATTTGTGAATTTTTTTAAAATTATGTCATATGTAATAAATATAAATATAATAATACAATATAAACAATATAATATTTTTATTCTTTTAGTTTTTTATTTAAGGTTTATTTTTTTTATAATAATATGCAGTATATTTAATAAACTTAAATTAAATATAAATTTTAATTCAGCTTATATATTATTATTTTTATATGTAAACATAAATAAATATTATTTTTCTAAAAAAATTTTTTTTGGAAAAATAAAATTTTCTTTTAGATTATAATTAAACAAGTAAAAATCATTCAATTATTTTAATATAAAATAAGAAATAATGGCTCACTAAATTTATATATACATATTTAATAATGAATATAGGTCTATGATGGATTTGTCTGATCTAACTATACATGAAGTCAAAATGGATCATTTCAGATATCTGAAATGATCGAAATGGTCGAAATCATTTCGACAATTGGAGGCTAAAGCCGCGAAATAATCGAAATGATATCATATCACATGATTTTTCATATTTAGAAAAAACAAAAACAAAAGATGTACGATCTCGGTCAATATTGCTCTGATTCGTATGAAACAACTACCATTCGATTCCTGAAAAATTTTCAGACCAATTTTTCAAAAAATATTAAAAACTTTTAAAAATAATTTTTTCACTATACAAACTAAACACAAACAATATTAAAACATTTTTTACAACTCTTATTACAATGACTTCTAATACTTTAGAATTTTATAGTGACGTTTTCGCTAAAGATACAAAAACTTTTTTACAACTTATTGCTAATGTTACCCCACACCTCGCTGAAAGGGACGTGGCTATTGCAAAATTTCTAGGTTTTCAGACTCCCGAAATCTTTTGGCTTGTCAGAAAACTCAACTTCGAATACGATAAACTTTTTCCAGAAAAAATAGAACTTCCAAAAAACTTTACTGAACAAATAGCATGTACTAGTACGTTAACAATACATGAAACTGGAACCAATAACTTTACCACAAATGTCACTAAAGACATTATCAACAACACTATTAACAATATTTTGGAGAACAATGACATTATTTCTATTGCCGACACATTCTCTCCTGAAATGGATATACTCGAAGAAAATGATATGGATTCTTCCTCTCTAATTACATACAAAGGACTCCCCCACCTTTCAAATGTCTCAACAAATAATACCACTGACTCTGCAAATAATGATTTGACTACTCCTGAGTCATCTACGCATCAATCACGTAAACAGTCGCGTAAACAAAATAATAACGCATCAAATAAAATTGTATCATGTGATAATAACAATTTACCCTATTTTAACAAACACTAACACAGGCGCGTCCATGCATAACACCAACAACAATATGCATCACAATATCCTTGATAAGGATGATTTACATCACACAATCAATCACATTTCTCACACCTTTTCTACTAATAAAAATAATCACGTGATTGCAACGGTTATTACCAATGTCCTTCCTGGTGATAATAGATTTGATCAATTAAGTTTGATCAACACTTGCTTTTCAAACAAGCCTGGTTTTAT
>CAMKVN010000300.1:0-32852 GCA_946474995.1 Funneliformis geosporum | reverse complement strand
TATCGATATATAGAGATCCAATTGTACTAGTCAAATGATAACTATAAACGTTTCGAACAGCTTGCAATATTATTAATTAAGATCATCTAATATTAAAAAATAAAATATTAGGAGATCAATTAGATCAAATTTGGCAATACAGATTTAATCTGATTGGTTTTTATTTGTTATCATTTGACTAGTACAATTGGATCTCTATATATCGATATTCTATATACCGATATACTATTAAAAACTTTATATACTGATAAAATCTTATTTACCCATTATACTTGAGATCATATAAATATCGGTATAATTTGATATAACGATATTTTTAAAAAAAATTTCTATATATCCCGACATATCGTTATATAAAGGTTTGACTGTATTGTGAATTTTCTTTAGAATTAATTATAGAATATCATAAAAATATCTATGTATATTAAGCTTGTTCAAGCATTTTATATATTTTGTATCTTTTATGCTTTTGATACTTTTCTAAGGCAAGCAATATAGCATAATTTTTATATACAAGAAGTGATTTAAATCAGACTAAAAAGGCTATATAATATAATATTATTCTTGATATCTAGTGAATAATTTTATATTAAGTTCAATATTAAAAATAATTGATATCAGAAATTGAGTCAAATTCAGTTAGAAGTTATAAATTAATACTAATTATTCATATATCTATAACCAATTATAGGATATGATTGAATGTTTTTTTGTATATTAATTTATTTTATATGTTTATAACTGATTCTAGAATATGATTGAATGCCTTCTTGTATGCTAATCTATTTCATATATCTATAACTGATTCTAGAATATGATTGAATACCTTCTTATATGCCAATTTTAAACTTTGTTTTAGAATTCTCATTTTTGTCATAGTAGAATTTCTTTTAATAAATATCAAGAACTGATGCTTAAAACAGTTAATCATTAAAATTATGATAGCCATAAAACAACTATCATTTAATGACTTACTTGAATAAAAAATAAATAATCATCTCAGAATCATTATTTTTTTGAATCATTATGTACAATATGTATAGCTAAGATTAATATGAAAGAATTTATTTTGAAGAAAATTATTTGTTTAGGTATATGATATCACTTTCATTTGCATGTATATTAAAAATATTACCAACATAACACTTTGATGGGCATTAACTGCAATATTAACTTAATTATATGAAATTGATGATGGAGTAGTAACAATTAGTATTAGCAAAAGAGATTAGACAAAAGAAAATTTTGAAAATGAGATTTTATATAGTAAAATGTTACAGGTATATTTGTTGGGTTATTATTTCCAGTCTATAACATTTTTTTTTAAAAAAATTAAATATAATTATCATGATATAAAATTAATCTAATTATGTACAGTATGTTTGGTAAAAGCTTTACAATTAAAAAAAAATACGCAACATCTAATGTAGCTTATTAAAGGACCCAAAATAAAATTCATAAATACGGTATATGATATTAAATTGGACTCATTACAATGCTAAGATGCTGAAACTTGAACATTCACATTATCACTTTGGATGTACTGAATCGTCAGATTATGATGAATAAAGAATAATGTCCTTTGAATATTATTATTATTTTTTTTTTTTAGAGTTCATTACATATGCATCGCCAAAAAAAATACTTAATTAACCCAATTTTAGTGTTCTGAATTAACTAATAAAAATTTAAAAAAATAATTGATGAGTGTTTGAAAATTCGATGTATGGAATATGTATCGCTATTCATTCTCGAATATAAAAATGTGATCAAAGAACATGAATTATTTTTCTAAATTCTAACGCATGTTTCGAAAGTCTTTGTGCTAATATTCGTCGTATTTGACATTTTGTTAAATATTCGCATATAGATTGTCTATTATCCACTTATTGGTGTGTCGTCTGCAAATTTATTATACATATATTCGTTGTCTCGTATGTTGTTTCGGTTGAAGTTCCCTTTTATTGAAGGTAGCATTGCATAATAAACAAATGATTGTTTAAGAATCAAAATTAATTTCCAATGTTATGACATTTTCTTAGTATTAAGAAATTTTCCGTGATGCATCAATAGAGTAGTTCACATTCATGTTGATATACTGTAAAAAAAAACTTTGTTTTGCAATATGATATTTCTGGCATTTTAATTTATAAATCAAAAAACAAAAAACATATATATAAAAAGATTAATTTGGAAAGTGTCCGATTATTTTACCTTTTTCCTGCTAGTCAGAATTTCCAATCATGAAATAGTTAAATTTTCGAATCAAAATTAAGAGTAATATATGAATTATTCTATCTACCCTAAACGAATCTACGCGGCGGCGTCCAGTTCCAGTAGAAACAATTATCTCAGTTATGTGATGAATGCTTCCAATACAGTATCTAATAAAAAAAGAAAATATTATATTTAAATTTTGTACTTTCATTTGGAACAAGTCTCATACGTAAAAAAAATTCGATCTTTGCATTCATTATACTTAAATGTAATTAATTATTTTAAAATTTTTGGACTTAAATGACTTAAAATAATAAATAGTGAAGAAGATGTCACCTTCAAAAAAGAGAAACAGGGATAAAATACTAATACCATTTAATCATTATACTTGGGCTTTATACTTTGAGGCTCGTTGGTCAAATTTACCTATTAAAAAAGTGTACACACACTAACGAATATTGAATTAACAATAGAATGAAGCGTCATGGGCTATTTTAACTCTTAAACAAGTACAAAAGTCAAAGAAGTTTTCACATGTTCGGCAGGCAGGTTATACGAAAGGAACGCGTATTTTGGCTAAATAGCAATTATTTAGTATAGAGGAGATTAGTACTTACGCGTTGGGTATACTGTATTTTTACTGATTAGAGTAGCATGATATTTTCTTCAAAAATTTGGGTTGAAAGGAGAAGGAAAGATAACTAGTAAAAATACTGATTTTCAAGTAATATATACTGTTATATGGATTGCTTCGAAAAATTCACAGGCAACAAAGTGCAAAATTATTGGAATTTTCACGACAATATAAAGAAAATAAAATACTATGCGGATTCTTCTCGAAAATCTTCAGCAAAATAGAAGAAACGGAAACCTTCATATTACAAACATTTGATATCAAGGGTGAAGTTTTTGGTAGAATTTTATTAGAAGAGAAATTCTGATACAAAATTGCTTTTCAAAAAACATCAAAAAACATCAAAAAGCTTAGGAATTTATTTGATGTGACAACGTGATCAAAACCATTAATGATTGGTCCGATCATCACGTCATGCATTTTTCAAATAGGAAAACGTAGAATCTGTAAAGTTAAAATAAAGCCAATTCGTAAATTATTCGTTAACCATTCATGTAGAGAGAGAGAAAAAAAAAATCAAAAAAAATTTGAAGTTTTTTCTCTCTCTCTACAATATTATAATACATGCCAACAAAGTCTAACATTTTGAGCTGGGTATTAGTTAGACTAAACAATGAAAGTGAAGAAATTCAATCAAGCCGGGTGGGCAAACCGGCTAAAGTCATGACTTATGAGAATGTCAAGCCGGGTGGGCAAACCGGCTAAAGTAACCATGACTTATGAAATGAGATTCCCAAAGTCCCTAAATCAAGCCGGGATTAAAGTAACCATGACTTATGTAATGAGATTCCCTCCTAAATCAAGCCGGGGCTAAAGTAACCATGACTTATAAAACGATGTCCCTAAAAAAAGGACCAGCCATAAGGTATCCTAACTGAGTCATTATATCATAAAAAAGACAGCACTAGCTACTCTGGTTGTTCTGGGGTAGCTTAAATGGGGCTGGTAATGAGTGGTACACATGTACCACCATTATAGTGATCGACTCTTGAGTTGTGGATGCCTGTAGTTTAGCAATTATTTATGGGAGGTATTTTTTTAATATTATTTCTCTGTCCGGTCGTTCTTTAACTACTCTTGTTAAATGGTGTGGTTAGTAAAAGGTTTGAGCTTCAAACGGAGAAGCATCTTCTGGTGGTATCTTCTGTCTTAAGCTAAGAGCGACGGTTTATTACGGGGATACAGACGCTCCCTGGGGGTTGCCTAACCATCCTCTTAGAAGTGTTTGCCTTGCACGTGAAAGTTCCCTTCGAGTAGTTGGTTTCTTTTCACACGCCTTTCTTTGAGGAAGTAACATAACCTTTGAACGCCCATTGTTGACAAAAGTGGTCTTTTTTTCTTAAAATTCTTATCGTTAACTTCGCTTTCAATACTCTCCTCTAACTTCGTCTTTACACTTCTTGTATTCTACAGGTCCGAAAGGTCTGACGATGACGAGAAGAACAAAAACGAACGAAAAAATTGTGAACAACAAAAATAAACGTAAGTAAGGGTCTCACTACAGTAGTCAAGTGTAAGAGACGAATAGTCTTGGGCGAATTGTGGTTATAATTCTCATATGGTTTGCTTAGTAAATGTCTTTTTATCTGATTGCATTGTGTCTATTTATACATGCTTCTGGTGTCTTAGGAATACCTGGCCAGTTGTGAGATACTTTGTAGTATTGATAATTAAACATTGAAACAGTTTATTCCTGCGGTCCCTGTTATAATTTAGTTATGATCCTCTCGTTTCTACGGAAGCTTTATGTTCAAGGGTAGTCGAAGTCATACCTAGTTATATTCATACGCCTGAGAACTTATATGAATGCGTGAGGTGGCGCTCATTTGAATCATTCCCCTTCACTTACTGATGCTTTCCAACTTTTCTTTTTTTAATAGGTTCAAAATTTAGGACAAATCATCCATTTCGACACCTAGTCAAGGCAGTATATTAAAAGTTAAGGTGGAATGGGTTAGATGGTTAAAGTGTCGGGATAAATTTGAAGTAGTAGTAAAAAACTGTAATAAATAATAATTATTTTATAATTAGATTTTTGATATTATTTGTAAAATAAAATAATTAATAAAATAATTAATAAAATATAAAAATATATAAATTATTGAGATTAATTTTTTTTTTTTAAAATTTTTTTTTTTTTTTTTATAGTTCAAGTTATAATAATAATAATAAATAGTATGAAAATCCCAAAAATAAAAGATACAACACAAATGAACGTAAGATACATTATTAAAATGAGTAATTAAAGAATTATAATTTATGATTAGATTAATAAAAAACATTACTCATATCAATATTTCTCAAATATAAAATACAAAATTATAAATTAATATATAATTGTATATAGTAAAAATTTAAAAACCAATTGTGTTAAGAGGGAGGAGGTTAAGCAGAATTGAGGCACCTGCGGGTTAAGTCTTCCGAAAATTTCCCGGAAATAGTAAATTCATCTTTTTTTCCGGGAACGGGAGAATAGCATCGGTCATAAAAAAATTAGCAAATAAAACCAATAAAAAAAATAAAATTTCGGTTCATGATTACTTTGTAAGAAAGATACTTTGTAAATTTCTTGTAGAAAGTTTTTAAAAAATATGTTTTAAAATATGAACCTTTTTTTTTTTTATATTATTTTTTATATTTCATTTTATTTTTTTTATTTCGAAATGCTGTAACTTTATTTACTAAATAGTTAATCCAACAAGAGTGTGGCGTAACTGCGTTCTACATAATTCGAATTATTATTGATTTTATTATAAACATTTTGTATAAATATATTTAATTTTATTTTTTATTTTCAGGTCAAGGTTAAGTAATTATAAAGATGAACATTTTTAATATTAATTTGTATAAAAAATCAAAAGTTTGTAATCTTGTATAAATAATAAATTAATTTCTTAAATAAATAAACAGTTAAGGAAAACAAATATGTTGCCTGTACCTATTATAATAAACTTTGGCAGTTTCACTCACAAAGTAAGGTGGGTTACAGCAATAGCTTAACTCCTATAAATTTTGTCCTAGAACGTTCAAAAGAAATTTCTACTATCAATGGTCACTCATAAGTCATATATGCAACATAACCGAATGATATGAATTACTTCCTTTTTCCATCTCTTTCTACTTGTCAGAGCTTTCAAACCTGCAGGATATAATGAAAACAAGTTTTGCGTCGTATGTTATAACTTCTCTCTTTCTATGACTTTTTGGACCTGTAGAATATTAAATTTACAGTCTACGTAAATTTTATAAAAATTGCAGTATCGCAGAGTTCATTGTTTTCATTCGAAAAGTTTTCAAAAAAATAATTTTGGCAAATGGATTAGTGACAACGATGATATCACTGAATTTATTCAAAAATTTCAAATAATGAATTATGATATTAGCATTTTCTTAAATAGTCCTCTAACGAAAATATCACTTGCGCAAAATTAAATAATATTTAAAGTTTTTCAAATTCAATTTTACGAACCAAAATGTAATTAACGAAACATGGCATGGTTAAGTTACATCTTAAATTATCTAAATCTTGACCGTACCCTCCGGTACATGAATGAATTTTGTTAATCGCGGTCAATTTTTTTAAAAAAAATTGGCTCATGGAAGTGCAGTTAATTAAACCTAAATTGTTTACATTGATCGACTTAAAAAGAAATTTCTACCACAATAACCTTATTTTCTTTTCTTAAAAAATATTTTATAAAATGTCAACACAATTTTTTTCAAAGTTACATCGAATTATTAGATGATGATGAATATTATGATGTTACTGTGGAAGTTGGTGAGGACCCTGATGTAATAATATTCCGTGCGCACATGAATATTTTGTGTTACCGTTCTCCATATTTACGACGAGTTTTGGATTCAAATAAAAAAAATAATGATAATAACTTGACTCATTTGAAGATGCCAAATATTTCACCGGAAATCTTTCAAATGTTTTTAAGGTATGTTTGATTGATACATATAAATAAGAGTATTTTTTTTAGTCCTGATACTCAAGAATTTTAAACCCTTTCAAAATTTTTTGTAAATCGTCCTCTATTGATAATTAATAATTTAAATTTAAATGTCTTTTGTTCATAATATAGATATATTTAGGTGGCATTCTTTCATTTAATGGGCTAGATTTCGGACATTTTTAAAGCTTTGATAGCTGCTGATAAATTTTTTCTTCAAGAACTAGTTGAATATTTACAAAAGTATTTAATTGAAAATGAATCTGAATGGATGGAGCAACATTTTGAATTTACTCATAATACAAGTTTTCAATCAAGTAATTTATTAGAGCTTCAACAATATTGTACGAATTTAATGGTTAAAACACCAGAAAAAATATTTGAATCACTTGATTTTACTTCACTTCCTGAAAATTCTTTAATCAAACTTCTTAAAAGTGACGATTTACAAATGAAAGAAGTGGAAGTTTGGGAGCATGTATTAAGATGGGGTCTTGCACAAAATTCAACACTAGTATCAGATCCCGCAACTTGGAAAAATGATGATTTCAAGGTGATGGAAAATACTTTACAACAATGCTTACCTTTTATTAGATTCTTTAGTTTATCATCTAAAGAATTCTCTCAAAATGTTCGTCCATACAAAAAACTATTAAATCGTCAACTTTATGAGCGCTTGTTAAATTCTTACTTGGATCCTGATAGTGAACCAAACGACAACATTTTATTTCCTAGGAAGGTTAAAATTGATAAAATCATTGATACAACAATTGTTAATTTAAATATTTTATCAAGGATTTCACGATGGATTGTTGATAAAGTCGATAATAATATTAATAGTAAATTCTCTCATCTACGAGAATTATATTTGCCATATAAATTTATATTATTGTTGAGAGGGAGTCGTGATGGATTTACACCTAACACATTTCATGAATTATGCGATAATAAACCTAATACTGTTACATTTATTAAAGTACAATGCACAAAAGAGATTCTGGGAGGATATAATCCCATAGCATGGAATGACGGTAGTGAAACTAACAATAGTTTTATATTTTCTTTTCAACATATGGATAACTATACTAAAGAATTACTTTTTAGTAAAGTTAATAATAAAAGGAGTGTAATTTGTTCTCATAGTACTGATGGGCCACGTTTTGGATATTCAGATATTTTTATAGGATCAGATAAGTCAATAAAAAATTACGATAATATTTATTGCAGAAAGTTTGATTATGAAAAAAAGATAAAGGATACCGAAGATAGATTTTCTATAAGCGATTATGAAGTATTTCAGATTATAAAGGCATAAATATTATAAATTAAAATAAATATTAAAATTTTAATAAAAAATCTCAGAGCCCATTTTCCTAGCAACCTCCCATATTTATTCAATTGACTATATTTTGAATGAGTTATTAAGGAAAAGATTTTAAACTATTCAGTATGGAATGGCCTATTGTCTCCTATGGCTTTGCAACATTAAAGATTGGGGTGTGAAAAATATGTTTATCAAAAGTATGTATAGTATATTAGTAAATTTTAATATTGGAGATTTTTGTATAGCATTTATATTTATTGATGATTTGTGATAGTTTTCAATCTTATCAAAAAATATTTCAAAACTTTTCTCATTCAATTTTAAATGTAAAGAGTTCTAAATGCTTCCATACACTTTACTAACCTATTCTTCATGAAAATGTTGCGACAATTTGTTACTACCATCCTATAAAGATTTCGTTAAATGATCATCTGATCATCTATAAATAAATTTAAGAGCGAGTTATATAAAGTAGTTTTGAAGACTTTGAGTAAAAAAAACGCAACATTATGTAAAAGTTTGGGATAAATGATATGAATTGATAATATTTATAAATTTGTTAATTTATAGCGTATAGAGTTCAAAGTTAGCGTATCAGGTATCGTATTTAAAGTAAGCGAATCTTAAGCGAATGTTATTTATTATTAATAAATCTTCAATAATAAGATTTACTAGTAGACGATACATAATTTCGATAAACATAATATATCGCACACCCTAATGAACGATGTCTACCATTACTTCTGCTGCATGAACGATGTCTCCCATAGCATTTGCTAAGTGAATGATACAATTTTCGTTTTGACGTCAATCTTCAATTACGTTCATAATTGTGGTTCTAATAAATTTTGATCTAAAGAATGTAAAAATAACTTCGAACTTAAATCGCGTCATTAATGGAGGTGATAACGATCAATATAACATCACATAACTTGGATTAGAATTTATAGTGGTAATTGCTTCTCTTTAGGTCGGGATTGTTTCACCTCGTTGAAAGATATATTATATAAATTTTTGTTTACAAATAATATAATCATGCATTCATCATCATTCCGACCATGCTAAATATAATTATTAAATGCTTGTTATGCTAATTTTAATAAATACAACGATTATATAAAAATTTAAAGATCGAGTAGAAAAAGTAATAAACTAGACTATATGCATTTTTCTGACTATTTAGTTTTTTTAATACAGTCAGACATCAAAATTTTATTGGGAGTTAGACGACAAATAAAATAAACATTAACGGTAATTAGTTTGTTTTCCTCATGAATGTCAATAAATTTTCTCCCGGCAAACTATATAATAACCATCTCAATTGTAATTGCTCCTTATTAAATATTGATTTGCATCTATCGTCGTCGCTAAAATAAATGCGTTTCATCTTTACAAGATAAAAAACATTCATGATCTCGCTCTCCACTCTCCTCTCTTCACTCCCCTAACAATGCCACACTTTAAACTTACCCTCGTGAGTTTTGTCTCAAGTCTCACATATATTCTTTACAATTGGTTACCACCACAAAATTTTGATTACATGCCAAGCTGTGAACCGCTCCTAACCTTAATATTTAATATATATATATTTTTGTAAATACATTCAATTTGTTTATGAATACTATATAAATGCTAAAATCGATAATTAAACGTAACCATTATGAATATGCTGACACTTTCATAACATAATATCCAAATTTACATTTTTAAATCAAAGAGGAGTGCTTATTTTTGGAGGAAAACGGTAATTAGAAATTTCGGCGTAATTGTCTTAATTACTAATCGACATAAAATTAACTTAAAAGAAATTTCTGCTACAAATCCTACTCAATTACACTTCTCTCATCCATCCCCCCAAAAATTCATAAAAATGTTTACACAATTTTTATCAAAGTTAAGTCAAAATTACATTGAATTATTGGATGATGATGATGAATATTATGATGTAACTGTGGAAGTTGGTGAAGACCCTAATGTAAAAATATTCCGTGCGCACATGAATATTTTGTGTTACCGTTCTCCATATTTACGACGAGCATTGTCTTCAAATAAAAAAAATAATGATAATACTTTAGCTCATTTAAAGTTGCCAAATCTTTCACCAGAAATCTTTCAAATAATTTTAAAGTAAGTGTTACAATCCAAATAGTCTTACAACAGCAAGAAGTTCTGATTCTTCCTCTTAAAATCTTCCATAAATCGTAATTAAAACATTCTTTTATTCATATTATAGATACATTTATGGTGGCATTCTTTCATTTAATGGGTTAGACGTTTCCGATATCCTTAAAGTCTTGGTGGATGCTGATAAACTTTTTCTTCAAGAACTAGTTGATTACTTACAAAAGTATTTAATTGAAAATAAATCCGTATGGGTGGACCAAAGTTTTGAGCTTATACATCGAACGAGTTTTCAATCTAATAATTTTCTTGAACTTCAACAATTTTGCACAGATTTAATAGCTAAATCACCTGAGAAAGTATTTAAATCACATGATTTTCCTTTGCTTTCCGAAAAATCTTTAATATCGATCATTAAAAGAGATGATTTACAAATGGAAGAAGTTGAAGTTTGGGAACATGTGTTAAGATGGGGTATCGCACAAAATTCGACACTTATTTCGGACCCTGAAACTTGGACCGATGATGATTTCAAAAAAATGAAAACCATCTTGCAACATTGTTTACCTTTAATCAGATTTTTTAGCTTATCCTCTAAAAACTTTTTACGAAAAGTTCATCCTTAAAACCTTTTAAAACGTCATCTTTATCAAAATTTATTAGTATATCACCTGGATCCTGAAAGTGAGATAGCCTATAATATTTCACCCCCTAGAATCGGAAATGTTGATTCAAACATCATTAATATAAAGATTGTTTCCTTAATTTCAAGATGGGTCGATAAATTATATTTTCATAACAACAAAGAATTATATTTTCCTTATAAATTTGAATTATTATTAAGAGGGAGCCGAGACGGATTTACTCCCGAAGCATTTCATACTTTATGTGATGATAAGCATATTACTGTCACCTTTATTAAAGTAAAAGGATCAGGTGAAATTCTGGGAGGATATAATCCTTTAGTATGGAAATCTACTAATGAATGGGGTAAAACTAAAGATAGTTTTGTATTTTCTTTTAAAAATAAGGATAATTTTATCAATGACGCAATTTTGAGTAATGTTGAAAGTGTAAATCATGCATTAAATTATCAAAAGAAGCACGGACCATGTTTTGGACATGATCTTTTAATTTATTCATCAAATGATTTCGCAGCAGATTATGATAAATTTTTTTGTAAAAAATATTATTATGAAAAGAAGTTAATGGATACCGAAGGTGAATTTTTTATAGAAGATTATGAGGTATTCCAAATTATTTCCATTTAGTATTTGATGTCTGAGAGAATCTTATTTTTAAAATTAAGAATATTTTATTGAAATAAAAAAAATGACGATGTTCTCTAATTTTTTTTTTTTGGCGTCAATCACCTTATCCGGCATAATTGAATTGATTCATACACATTTAATTAATCTTCTTTTAGCTTTCAAAAAAGTGACCGAATTTAAGGTCATATATGACAACTAACTATGTATAATTTGAAACGTGGAAATTTATATAAATGAAAGGAAGATGGTCGCACAGTAATTGTCACGATTTGATCAACCAAATACCGACTTAAAAAAGAATTTATGCTACAAACCCTTGTTCTTGAAAATTTTTTAATGTCTTCACAATTTTTTTCGAAGTTAAGTGAAAATTACATTGAATTATTGGATGATGATGAATATTATGATGTTACTGTGGAGGTTGGTGAAGATCCTGATGTAAAAATATTTCGTGCGCACATGAATATTTTATGTTACCGTTCTCCGTATTTACGACGAATATTGGCTTCGAATAAAAAAAATCTTGATGATGTCTTGGCTCATTTGAGGTTGCCAAATATATCTCCAGAAACCTTTCAAATTATTTTAAAGTAAGTGTGAACTAACTTAAGTATCGATATATAACATTATTAATATTTTTAATTATTTCTGTTATAGATATATTTATGGCGGCGTTCTTTTGCTTAATGGGAAAGACGGTTCAGCCATTTTTAAAGTTTTGATGGCAGCTGTTAATCTTCTTCTTCAAGAACTAGTTGATTACTTACAAAAATATTTAATTGAAAATGAATATGAATGGATGGAGCAACATTTTGAATTTACTCATTATACAAGTTTCCATTCGAGTAATTTATTGAAACTTCAACAATTTTGTACGAATTTAATGGTCAAAACACCAGAAAAAATATTTGAATCACTTGATTTTACTTCACTTCCTGAAAAATCTTTAATCAATATTCTTAAAAGTGACGATTTACAAATGAAAGAAGTGGAAGTTTGGGAGCATGTATTAAGATGGGGTCTTGCACAAAATCCAACACTTGTTTCAGACCCCGCAACTTGGAAAAATGATGATGTCAAGATGATGGAAAATACTTTACAACAATGTTTACCTTTAATTAGATTCTTTAGTTTTTCGTCCAAAGAATTCTCGCAAAAAGTTCGTCCGTACAAAAAACTATTAAATCGTCAACTTTATGAAGGTTTGTCAAATTCTTACTTGGATCCTGATAGTGAACCAACCGACAATATTTTATTTCCAAGGAACATTAAATATGAAGGGATTATTGGTTCAAAATTTGTAAACCTAAACATCGTTTCAACAATTTCAAGATGGATTGATAAAGTGGATTTTAACAGCAAATTCTCTCATCTACGAGAATTATATTTACCATATAAATTTAAATTATTGTTAAGAGGGAATCGTGATGGATTTACTCCTAATAAATTTCATGAATTATGTGATGATATACATTTTACCGTTACATTTATTAAAGTGGAAGGGTCGGAAGAAATTATTGGTGGATACAATCCTACAACATGGAAACCTAATGATACTTTTTGCAAAACTAAGGATAGTTTTATATTTTCTTTTAAAAAAAAGAATGACTTTTTTAAGGATGCGATTTTGAGTAAAATTGAGAATATAGATCATGCACTGGTTTGTTATTATTTTAGTGGACCACGTTTTGGAGATACAGATCTTTTCATATTTTCATCAACTGGATTTACAGTAGATTACGATACAATTTATTGCAAAAAGTCTAATTATGAAAAAAAGATAAGAGATACCGAAGATAGATTTTTTATAAAAGATTATGAAGTATTTCAAATCATAAATAGATAATTATTAAAATGTAATTAGTTTAGTAACTTTAGCATTAGTGCACATGTATGTATGAATAATGTCCTTATGGAGTTAATTTTTCCAGGAAAAAATAAATATTACATAATGCTAGGACATTTGTTTATTTTAAATATTTTATTACAAATGATGTGCAATAATATACTTATCGCGTGTATTGTTACATGATTAATGAAAAGTTGAAATATAGATTTATTAGACTTATAAATAAAAATAATGGCGCGCGATTGAAAAAAATTGCTATTTTTACCAATTCTTTATTTTCAAAAGAGTAAGCTTCCTAGTACATGTGCACCAATTAATAATGTAGTGCATAAATTTGATGGTGACATTCCTAGTTTTGTTCTCGATGTAATTTGAGAATTTACTGTAGATCTCCCAATGAATCAAATTAAATCGTGTAACAGTAAATTTAGTTTAAATCACATGATAACAAGTTTGAATAAGATGGTTACATATTCTATAGTTAGTTGTAGGATATCAAATATTTAAGTATTTAAGCCAAGAAAATGTGTCAAATAAAAATTGTTTTTACTTTAAATCAATTAGAAGTTTCGGGATTTCTATAATTATTTACTGCATTTTCCATTGGTGTGATACCTGTTTGAGTTCAAACTTTTCGCTTTTCTCCGATTATACAGTCATATTTTTTACAATAACAATATGAACAATAAAAATAAAATAAAAATAAAAATCACAACCCAACTATATAAATTATTATTTCTAAATAAAGGAATGCACCAAATCAAATGCATATTTTCATAATTGTTCATAATTTTGTACATACACTATCTCATACAATCTTCCCAATTAACATTAACTTTGGAAGAAGGTAATTCTATATCCACATCACCAACACTAGAAGTTTCATAAGAATGTTCCGTGGCACTAGGATTTGGAATGTCTAAGATTTCGATGGTATTACTGTTAGTGTGATACATTCCTTCACTAGCCGATTCTTCGGTTGGGTTAGAAGGAAATGTATCACAAATATTATGATGAATGCTGCTTTCATGACTGATATTACTATTACTCTCCAATGAACTTGTAGCATCTAATAACGGTCTTGGACATTTACGAGCGTTGTAAGAAAAGATTTTCTTTAAGATATAACCAATAAATATTACGGCAATGATTACTGCTATTATCATACCAGCCATGAATGGTTTATGATTTGGATTATCTTTCGAAAAAAGTGTATTGGTAGTGGTAGGTTGTGGTTGTATGGCAGTAGCGGTAACAGACGGTATTGGAGCGCCGATATGACTACCATTCTTGCCTTGTGTCCATTTATTAAAAATATTCATTTCGGTTTGCCCTTTAATTCTATGTCTTTTTATAATATTTCTTATAGTTGAAGTAGTTGAAGTATTCATTTGCGTTTATTTACTCTTTTTTTATTTTTATTTTAAAAATGTGAAACAAAATCGCTTCATAAAAGAATATATTAAAACTTGAATTCCATTTATATAGGGGGTTGAATCTTGAAAGGAATAAAAAAAAAATGAAGAAATATATAGAAAGGATAGTTTATAGTGTGTTAGAAGGTTTCAATATTAATAGAATACCGGACCCTATAAAATCGTTTTATATAATATCTTCTTTCCTTTGATTTATAAAGGGAGTTAGCATTTATCCTTGATCGTTTACCTTTTGTTAATGATCTAAATAATCGAAGGAAGACGATAAGAAATTAAAAAAAGTGGGGAGGATTTTTTTCCTTTTATTTTAAATAAACATATAATTGAGTTTTAATTGTTCGGTCGTTAACTTTTAATTCGGTACATAAACAAATATGTATTATATCGCAGTTTTATTACGGTGATTCACCAAGTTTACATATTCGCATATTTGTTGAAATTTGTTTGAAACGGAGGATTCAAAAAAAAAAAAAAATTATTTTATTTTTTATATTTTGCAATCAAAATACATTGTACGAAATTTATTTAAACTTGACATGCGGTTTCGTTTTTACCATTTGGGATCACCTTGTTGTAAATAAATGGATAAATTACACTTTCTTTTTTTTTTATAAAAATAAAAACTTCAGATTTGAAAAATAAGTTTTTGAGTTCCCATAATCACGAAAATTAAACTCTAGTCCAAATTTTGATAGGGATCATTTTTTTTCCCTAAGTTTGTAAATTTCCTAATAAGGTTTAATCTTGTAAAAAAGGTTTTTCTTTGTAACGTATTTAGTATTTTTCATTTATTAACTTTTTGGTTGCATGATCGATCATGTGTGAAAAAAAAATAATGTCGATTTTTATTTATTTGGTTTTACAAATGCCAAATTGAAAGTTCATGGTTACACATGTATGATGCAATTCTTTAATTTTGGACATAATTTAATTAAATATTAAAATTCAACTAACTCTTGCAGTATTTTTTTGGGTTAGGTAATAACGGAACCGCACCATTTTTATATAAATATATATCTATTCTGAAACGAATGGATCCACGTTGAAATTAAATTGTGAAACAGTTAAAAAAAAAAGTTCGTCATGGATATATGAGTTGGGAATTCCGTTTGAAATTAAAAAAAATTATAGGTTTCAAAATATTCGAAATATTGAAGATTTTATAATTCGATATATCCTTGTTTTTCAACCGGAAACCCTAATTATGGTGATGGTCATTCTTTTAGCCGGACAAATTATATTTGCCCTATGAAAAGACTTCTCACAAGTATATACAGGATAAACGAAACTTGTAACACAAAATCTATGTTTTTTTGGATGATCCAAAAAAAAAAAATGTTTGGACGTTCACAATTAATCTTTGTAATTTTGATCCTTCAAAAAAAAAGTTTATTCTGACACCGATACTGTAATACATAATCAATTTGATAATTATTTTAAATTGTACATGTATTGTACAAATATTGTTGTCATCGACAATACTACTAAAATAAATTAATTAATATGTGCATTTTTATAATTCCACGCAATTTGAAGAATTTGAAGATACAATTTTATTAGAAGAAATGGCATAATGTTGACAGATATGTGAACTTAAGCAAAGGGTTGCGACCTGATATTTGTTGGTGGATAAATGCAGTATCATCTTAGAGTGGAAATTACGAATTTCAAGATTCAGAATTTCCAAAATTTAATTTTCGGATTTGTAAATTACAACTAGTTCTGACCAAATTTGTAGTGCTGGCCTTAGTGAAATCTTACAACCTCTTGTGACCAAAGAATGTGAAAGTAATTGCTCTGCTATTTACAGTGTAATGTGCTTTTGGTCATCTAAAATGAAATTTGTGTAAAGTTTTAGATTTAAGCAAATATTACTTATAACAAAAAAAAAATTTTTTTGTTTTCAATAGGTGAGATACTTCAATCTGGTCACCTATATTTTTCTGGAAAAAAGCTTTTTAGCAATTTCAAAAGTAAACCCCTATGTTTTGACGGATTTAATTTAGTTTTGAAAGGTTATATTATGGTTTGAGTTTTGACGGTTTTGGCTAACAAGTTTTATTATAATATTGACAGTGATCCCGACCAGGGAAACTTCGTTTATCTCCTCTCTTTCAAATTGCATATTCATAAATTATAAACTTATAGTTTCTATAAAGGTTTTAGCGTATTTTTATCTGGCGGGAAAATTGGCGGTGCCCGCTTTTCACCTTCTTCCAACAGATCAGATATGTGTTAAGTTTTGAGCTTATAGGGCACAGAACTTTAAAAATTCGGAATAATTAAATTTTGTAAAATATTTGGTTAGCTGTTTTTAATTTTTGTATTTTATTTTATTTTTTGAAGAAATAAAAAAAAAGAAACAAGGAACATCCTATTTAAATATGTATATACAGTATTGTATATTTGTACATCGAGTTTTTGTAATTTATTTTTATAATTGAAGAATAAAAATGACGCTCGTCGATTTCGGTATTAATATTAAGCTCTGAATGAAAAGTAGAATTATGCAAGCAGTAAAGTCTAAAAAAATGGAATTATTTTATATCGTGTGATTTTATGATGTTGACTTAAACATCTAATAATATTTGAAGCAGGAATGTTAATATTTCATTTATTTTAGAATTTATTAAATTTTAAAGCATTAATTCAATTATATTATGTTAAATAGCATCAACAATTTCTTGGCCAATATATCAACTCCAAATCCTTTATTACATTTTAACAACATTGCTAGATGGATTAAGCATTTATTAACGAATTACAAATTATATGTTTCTTTATTATATTTAGCAAAATTCTTTTTTTTGAAAAAAATTAGATAAGTACAATGATTTGATACTAAAACATTGTTTTAATGATATAAAGATCCATTTTCGTCATCTATTTCAGGAATTAAATAATGTATAAAAATAATAATATGTATATTTTTATTTACTAGCTTAAAATATATTAATGTAGCTTATTTTGATATAAAAAACTTAATTTGATATCAATAAAAATATCAAAAAACAAGATCGTCTACATCATATATATGGGTGATACTTCTTATAAAGAAAAATATTACTTAATAATTGTTTGCTACAACGATACTCAAAATTAAAAAAAAAATAATAAGCCAATAAAAATGAAAAAAAATATTCTTAATTTAAGAATATTTTTAACACGTCTAAAAATATATATATATATATATTTTTTTATCTAATTAGAATAAAAAAGTTTAATTTTATGTTGTCAAATAAATTATCACCCAAAGTTATGATAAAAATTAAATATTTACCGCAGCATCTTATATATATATATCTACAATATGTATCACCACAACATTATTTTCTCGTTATACAAGAAAGTGTTGAAAAAAAAAAAAACTTTTTTTTTTTATAAAACTTTTTAATTATAACAATGACTGATAATAACAATAAAGGTAAAAGTGTAATAAAAAAAAACTTAAAACATTTTCATCAAACAAAAAAAAGGAATAAAGGGTAACGATTAGATGATTTTCTTCTTAAAAAAAAAAAAAAGATTTTAACACTTTAGAGTCAGTATCGAATGCTAAGGAAACGTCGTCATTAGAAGAGCTAGAAGGTAATTTTATGTTTTATTAACCACATTTAAATATTATAAGAATTTGTTATATTTATTCACTAAAAGTTAAATTTATCAAATTTAACATGGAACTAGCTTCAAATGACAAAGGTAAATATATAAATAATTAAATTGTAATGTAAAACAAACCTTAAGTGATGAAATTAAATATATAACTATAATAATGCAAATGAAATTCGTTTTTATATTTTGATTTACTAAAATTTTTAAATATTTGAAATAAAGAAGTAGTTTCAAAAGATGAAGGTAAATACAATTGCAAATATAAGTATTTAACAAATATAATAATCTGTTAATTATTCTCAATTTTATTTCAAATAATAGGAGGATTAGATGGTAAAGTACATTAAACTATGATACAATCTTAATAAATAATTTCAACATAAATAAATATATTATGATAGAGCCAGTTTCGAATGCTCCTGATGCCCTTACATTAAGAGAATTACATGGCAATAAGCATTAATCTATTTGTTTATTATTTTATTCTTTACTTTTTTTAAAAAAATAATTAATTTAATCGTTATTGATAGATTGTAAGCCATTTAACTTTTATAAACATACATAAAATTAAACTTTTTTATTAAAAAATACAATATTTAATGACCAATCATAACATAGGGAGTAAGTGATTTTTGATTTGTTATATTGTAATTTAAACAAAGCTAATTTATTTTAATGTTATTTTAGTCGGTAAAATTATCTTTATTAAGCATATATATTAATTATGCTATTTATAATAATTTAAAATTTATTAAATTATATTTTAATATTTTAGAACGTAAGTTTTATTGATAAATCAATTTAACTAAAATTTTAAATAATAATATTAATTTTTATTAATATTATAGAAAGTAATAATTTAAATCAATTAATTATACTTTTTACTGTAATTTAACTCAACTAAATTTTTTATTTATAATTAAAAATATTACTAAAGGTGGTAAGATATTTTTATTTATTATTAGTATTTAATTATACTTTTAATTATAATTTAAATTTAATTAAATTTTTTATTTAAAAAAACAATTAATTTAATAGAAGGTAAGTTTTTTTTATTGATTATTAGTATATTAATCATAATTATTAATATAATTTTTTTTAAAAAAATATTAAATTTATAAAATTTATTAAATATAATAAATCTATTAAATTTAGTAAGTATTATACTTTATTTCTAAAAATATAATAAAATAATTACTAATAATTTAAAATATATTTAGAAAAAAAGAAATATGCTCAAAATGTAATAAAAAAAACTACTGGATATCATTGGTGTAATGAATGTAATTCTAAATTATTTTTACAACAATTTTCTAATTGGACTAGCAAAAATAAATTCATTGATAAATTTATTCAAAATATTCAACTAAATGCTAAAAATAGAAGACAAATATTAGAATGGATTCCTTATAATAAATTTGAAAATATTATATATCTTGATAAAGGAGAATTTAGCACTATATATAGTGCTTTTTGGAAAGATGGATTTATTAAATCTTATTCATATAATAATAATAATTGGATTAGAAGTAAAGTAATAAAATTATCTTTTAAATGTCTTGATAATTCATCTAATTTAAATGAAGAATTTTTAAATGAAGTATGAAATTATTTTTATTTTAATTTATTGTTATAAAAAGTTTTAAATTAATTTTTATTATTTTAGTGAAAATATCATTATGAATGTTATAGTCAATTAAAAAAATATTCAAATGAAAATCTTATACAATTATATGAATTTACTCAAGATCCAAATACATTAAATTATATGGTAGTTATGGAATATGCGAATAATAGTAACTTAAGAAAAATTATTGAATATAGTTAAAGATAAATGGATTATTAAAATTAAACAATTATTTAATATCATTAGTGGACTTGATGAAATACATCAAAAAGGATTTATTCATTGTGATTTTTATCATGATAATATATTAAATATTAGAGCTAAAATTTTATCTATTAGTGATTTAGGATTATGCAAACCTGTAAAATATTTTCAATCATCTAAAAATAATGATATTTATGGTGTTTTACCATTTGTGGCACCTGAAGTTTTAAAAGGTCAACCATATACTTTAGCTAATGATATATATAGTTTTTCTATAATTATATGGGAATTAATATCTGGAGTTCCTCCATTTGATAATAAAGCTCATGATTTTCAACTTAGTTTAGATATTTGTAAAGGTAAACGTCCTAAAGTTGAAAATATTCTACAATGTTATATAATTTTAATGAAAAAATGTTGGGATGAGAATCCATTAAAAAGATCAACTGCATTAGAAATTAAAAATATTATTAAAAGATGGTATAATAATATTAAAAAGAAAAATTTTGATAAAACTTTAAAAAATGAAATTATAGATTTTTATAAAGCAGATAAGTTATTAAAACAAAATCAAAATAATAATTTTGATGATAATAATAATTATATAGAATCTCATTCACAAGCATATCATACAAGTCGTTTACTTAATTTTACTGAAAGATTAAATAAAGTCTTAAATCAAAATATTATAAATACAGTAGAAGCTAGTCAAAGTATTGGTAACTATATTAATATTAAATAAATTAAAAAATTTAAATAATTTAATTTTATTTACTTTATTTACTTATATTTTATTTAAATTTATAGATGATTTAATTATTATAGATGACAAATAAATGTTTTGAATTTAAAATAATTATATTAATAATTTTATTTAATTAATTTTTTATATTTAAAAAAAAATTAAAATATTTTACTATATTTAATTTTTATTATTAAAAACTTATAATTATTTTTATAAATAAACACTACTATACTATATAGAATATTTATCATATAACAAATGATAATTTGTAATTATTAAATAAACAAATCATTTTTTTTAATTATATATTTATATTATTTTATTTTCTGAAATAATTATATATATCCATAATATTTAACAAAAAAAAATCAGCAAACATTAAATTTCATCTAAAATTCAACAAAAAATATAAGTAAAATATTATAGTTACAGTAAAAATCAATAAAACTAGATTACCTATTTTATGGTTAATAATTTACTAATTGAAAATAAAAAATCTATAATGAAATGAAATTTTATTCTTATTTATCTAATATTAAACATCAAATAAAATTTAGCAAAAATCAGAATTTATTATTTATAGTCGATTACTAGCATTAAAAATATTTAAGATTTAATTGAATTTATAATAAATCAATATAATAAAAAAATAATTGTATATTGAATTTTTAATAATTATATATGAAATATTGTCTATTTTAAATTATGAAATGTTAAAATATTAAATAATATTATAAAATAATATAGAAATTAAGCCAAAATTATCAAATCATTAATATTTTTGCTTGAAATTTAACAAATATAATAGTTTCTAGTAATTGGATCAATAATTAAGTTAGGGATTAAAGCTAGCTTTTATTCACTGGATTGGATTACTCATAATAAATTAGCTTGATCTAATTCTAGTTTTGACAAACGTAGATGTTTGATTGCCTTAATAAAAAAGCAAATTTCTATATATTCGATGATTTTAAGGAATTTCAATTAGTTAAGATCAATTGAATTGTTTATCTAATACTATTTTTAATAATAAAGCTTGCTAGAAATTTTTTTGATAAAAGCAATCATATTGTAATAATAAAAGTAGTTAAATAAACTTATGATCTAAAATAATTTAGGTATTCAATTTATAAAATAATAAGAATATTCTAGTAATAAATTAGAAAAAAGTTTTAATCTTTAAACCAAATATTTAAGAGTATTAAAATTTTATATTTTATCAAAATAAATCGACTAAATATATGATAAACTGATATTATATAATCATAACTTTTGAGATAAAATTAATATATTAAAACTTGACATTATATGTCTTCTTATCATTAATACTAAAATGATAACTTATTCTTATTAAATTAGTAATATATATATGTTATAGAGCTCTGAATCAGATTAGGTCAACTTTAATCCAATCTGATCTGACCTAAAAATCCAAGACAAGTAGATAAATTTCAGGTCAATCTCAAAGATCAAACTTATAATCTAATCTGATAAAATTCAGATTATTCAATCAAATTAAAATTAAAAATATTTTTTTGATTTATTTTTTTTAAAAAACATCTTTAATTTTATTTTACATACTTTCTTTTGTAGTTTATTATAACCAAAAAATTAAATTTTAAATTATAAACATTTTTTGCAATTACATTAACTTTTTAATTTTTTTTTATTTATTCAATAGTTTCAAAAAAACTATTTGAGTACTTTAGTAAAAGAAATCAACTTTGATCATATAAATAAATTTATTTAATAGATTTAAAATATGTATATATAATTATTTATTATGGTTTGAATTAATAATTATAAAGTTATAAACATTTTTTGTAATTGTATAATCTCATAAAATTTTTTTATTTTTTTTATTTGTTCAATGACTTCAAAGAGCAATTTAAGGATTTTGGTTAAATAAAATCAATTTTACTCACATAAGTAAAATTGTTTAGTAGATTTGAAAATATATAAATATAAATATTTATTATAATTAAATTAATAATTGTAAAATTATGCATATTTTTATAATTGTATTATCTCATGAAATTTTTTTATATTTTTATCTGTATAGTGAATTTAAAAAGCAATTTAAGCATTTAGTCAAAGAAAATCAACTTTGATCACATAAGAAAAGTTGATTAACAAGTTTATAAATATTTGCATATAAATTTTTATTAAATTGGATTAATAATTGCAAAGTTATACATATTTTCATAATTGTATTAATAGTTATCTGACTTGCAGATTTATTGTAACTTTAATTTTAATTTTATTAGTAATCATTTTGAAAATTTTACTAAAATAATAAATATAAAAATATATCAATATTTTTTTATAGAATACTTCTTATTAAACATTATGTGTTCAGACACTTATCATGTGATTGAAATATTTATTATATCATGTGTTTAATTTTGTTAAATTTGATATTTGATTTTTTAATAAAATAAACTTATTTTGTTGACATTATGTGATTCATATCATAAAATTGCATGTTTCTGATGTAAATTGAATCTTTTACTTCTCTCTTTATTTTTTTTTACCAAAACATTTCTCCTAATTGTTATAAAGATTCTGTAACAAATTTCTTTCACCATTTTTTATTTTATTTGTTATGTTAGCATATCATAAATACCTATAATTAAACCTGGTAAGTTTTACTTGATTTATTATATTCTATTAAATTTAACAATGTCAAATAATAAAAAAATACTATTAATACTTTTTCTGATGGTTTGACTAACTATCAGTTTACAAGATTGTTCGATCTTAATAGTGATGATATTGAATTATATAGTTCTGATAAAAATCTTGAATCAAATGCTACCCTCAAACCTGATAAATCTGATGCTCCTATTTATTAACATCTACTATACTTTTGAAAGTAGCGATATTGCTTCCTTTAATGATAATATTGATGGCTTTTTTAATTACTTACCTTTAGATATTCAAACTATTGGTAATGAAATGAAAATGAAAATAGGGATCATGAGTCATCACTAAAATTGAAGTTTGGCCTTTCATTTTCAAACTGGTAATCTTTTAAAATTTAGATCAATCAATTTGCAAAATCAAAGGATTCAGTTACAAAATTCGAACTAGTGATATAAATGATAGTATAATTAGAAAAGCAACATATACATATACCAAATTTGGTACACACAATCCAAAGATAACATCTAATCCTATTAAACATTGTGTAGTTACATCTCAACGAATTGAATGTCATTGGAAATTGAATATTACCTATCCCAAAACAATGTCAATAGTTAAAATCAATTCTTTTATTGATACCCATAATCATTCACTTACTACTATAATTGGTGAGATCAGTACACGATTTTGCAAATTAACATCTGAAATGTTAGCAGATATTGAAAAATATGTTATTCAAGATAGATTGGATTCAGGATCGATATATCCATTACTTTAACATGATTATCTGGATCATCCTTTATACAGACATGATTTGTATAATACTGTTTATAATCTTCAGAAAAAGAACAACTCAGGTGATTCAGATGCTTCTTTAATACTACAAATATTATTAAAATGGAAGGATAAGAATCCATTATGGATCATTAAATCACAGTTGAAAGTATATCAAGAAAATTAAATTCTTTAATTTGGATGTCACCAGAACAAAGAGCTCTTTATGAAATATTTCATGATATTGTAATAATAGATACTACAGCAAATACCAATTATTTTCAAATGATGCTTTATATTATTACTATAATTATAAAACAAGAATTATAGCTAGTAATATTATAGAAGATGAAACTTTAGATACTTTTAGATGAATATATGAAACATTACTTGAAGAAACTGGTATCATACCTAACATTATATTTACTGATAATAATCCTACTATGATAAGTGCAATTAAACAAGTTTATTCTACTACTAAACATATGCTATGTATATTTCATATAGATTTGAATCTAAGAAAAAAGTTGAAAAGCAAATTGGGTACTCAGTTTGAATTATTTCATTCTGATTTTTATACATGTCAGAATAGTTTATTTGAAGAATTATTTGAAAGTTATTGGGTAAAACTAGTAGCTAAATATTCAATAGCTGAAAAATATCTAATAGAAACTCTTTACAACAATAAAGAATCATAGATAGTTCCTTAGTTATATAATCAATTTACAGGTGGTATACAAAGTACATAAAGAATTGAATCTATTAATATACATATACACCAAAAAGTTGATTATGCAACCTCTTTATATGATTTATTAATTAATATTAAAGATCATGTTAATCAGAAAGAACATTTGATGAAATTTGAGATTCAACACAATGCTCTTCCGTCTGTTAGATTACTAATGACAAATAGCTGATTCTTTGATCAAGTTGACAAAATATTAAAGAAATTTCTCATACTTATTATGCTTGGTAAACAAAGAAATCAAATGAATAAAAGATTATACTATGATGTTATACAAATTTATGAATAGCGTAATATACTTGAGGTAAAGATTTAATTTTATTTTTGATTTTATTATAGTCAATTATTAACTTGATTAAATACATTCTTTTTTTTAAACTGATATAGATAATGAAGAAATCAAACTTTGAATTAGAGAACAGGATTATGATACAAGATAAGTTTTTTTTGCTATAGGACTTGGCTATTATGTGATAATATTAAAAGATGGTACACATCTTTGTACATGTCTTCTTTAATTAATAAAGGTTTAATTTGCTGGTACTTTTTAGAGTTGATACATACTCTTCATTAGCAATATTTCATATAGCTCTTATTCTTAAATATCAGCAATTCCTATATCTATATCTGTTCAACAACAAAAATCTGACATTAATTCAGGATTGATATTTTAACACATTTATTTGATTCATTCTAATTCAAACAATAATTCAAGATTAGAACCAAAGAAAGTGATTTATGGAAAGCTAATAGGATTGTCTAAAAAAAGTGGTTGATATTGCAATTAAGGCTGAGCAACATTATGAATTATCAGATATTCTCAAGTCATTTTTATTTGAACTTCAAAACAAAGTAGAACAAGTATAAAACGATAATATAAATGTTATTAATCCTAGTATTACAGCACATAAAGAACGTCCTCCTAAAAGGCTTAAATCTAATGTGAAACAGTTATCTCATAAAGCTAAACATCCATTGAGTTCTAATACAGAACTTAATATAATTAATGGTTCTATAGAAGATACTAATGGTGTTAAAGGTCGTAAATGTAGTAAATGTAAACATTTAGATCATTATGCTAAAACTTGTACGAATTTAGTTTAATAGTTTTTAACAAAAAAAAAATATAATCACATGATTTGTCGATCATCGGGTTTATACACCTAGTGTTCAAATAGAAATTTCCTATTAAAAAACTCTCTTATTTCAAAATTTATTAAATAACTTTACAAATACAACAAAAATTTATGTAGATATAGATACGAATATTATTGATTATAATATAAATTTATTTATATGAATAAGATATTTAATGGGGGACGGAGTCCCCTGCATATCGCAACTTCTAGTTAGGAAATTAAAATTGGGACTGGATTAGTTTATTTATTTATTTTTTTTTGATTGGATATGACGGGCAATTTCTGATTGGCTAGTGATACCGTTGATTTACTTTACATATTACTCTGCTATTATTTCGTCACACAAGCACCTCCTTCAAAATAAATTTTTTCAGGAGAAAGGAGACACAGAAGTCAACAAACTATTATTATTAATCTTTTTTGAATCTGAGAAAAAAGCGTCGCACATGCATACATGCATTTTGACTTTATACTTTTACTGTTTATTGAACTTCACGTTGCCTTTATTATCAGAAATAGACATTTTAAATTATTTCTGAAAAAAAAATCCTTTTTAAAAGAAAAAAGGGGTAAATCATATGGTATCGTAGTGCCAGAGGGTCGCAGTTAATGCTCGAATTTGATTTGTTGTAGCCCAAATGCGTTAATGTTCGAAATGGTTTCGGATCGGAAAGCGCATATCGTTTCAGACATGCATTTGCCCCAAATGCGCATTTTGGATACGCATTTGGGACTTAACCGATTTGGGATATCCGAAATGCTTATTTCGCATTTGGATTCATTATGATTACAGTTTCTAAATTCCCCTCTATTTGGCTTTTTTCATCCGCTAGGTATCTTGTCATTCAGTTAGGATTTTTTTAAGTTTTGATTCTCTTTGGTCTTTTCATGTCACGTGACTAAAATTTCATATATAGGTCAAAATTTTATTATAAATTGAACTTGAGTCGTATGATAAATATTAAATTACTTAAAAAAAGTAATATTTATTAATTACGATGTTCGTACGTAAATACAAAAATTTAGGATTATTGATAATTTTATTATCTGTTATCAATACTTCCTCCCATCCATATCCTATACATGAAGAATCGTATCGTACATATCCCATACATAGCGTATCGTTTAATCCACGAGGAGCTGATGTTATAAGTGCAATATGCATTCATTGGTACGATTATACTCAACAAGAGAAATGGACTGATTGCAACATAAAAATTCGAAGCCCAACATCATATACATCTCCGGATTGGTCAATAGGATATAAACTCTCTATTCATACATTATTTGGTACATTCCATATAGATCCAATTTTGTGGTGGGATGGCTGGGTAGGGGGAAAGTATTGTAACGATATACATCTTTATTTTAAAGAAGGTGGTACGGATCTTGTACTAGCTTTTAAATTATATATAGTTTACGATAATAAATGTTTCTGGGATAAATAAATCAGATGATTATTTTTGGAGGAATTGCACAGATTTGCTCCCTATTGTCGAGATAACAGAAGTCATTTTTCTTATTAAGTAAAAAAACAAATAATTTTTCATTTATTAATTAACTAAATAAATAATTGTTATTCGTCAAAAAAAAAACAATATTGATCAGTTGCACATTTTCTTTTTTTAATTTAATTAAAAATAATGAAGTTGGAAAACTTAATTCTTGTCCATTTTTGGTATAAGCCTCGCTTAGATGTTTACACATAAAAATTACCTGCTATTATCGTTTAAAAAAAAATCCTGCCATACGCAAGATTTTAGTTCGACCTTTTGACATACATCTAACTGGCCTTACATCTTCGTTGAATTGTTGTTTCGTCTGTAAATAATCATGGCTCATTCAATTGCTTTTATTGGTGTGTTAAAGACATTTTTATATTCAGCACCTGTCATATGCTTTGAAATAGTTGAGCAATGGAGCTGTACTCCTTTTGTGATATTTTATTGTAAATATTTTTGAGTGGGATAGATTTATCTTAACGAATATAGAGACTATATTTTCAGGGGTTATTTTTTGGTCGTCCGTTTACGATTAAGCTTTTCTTTACTATTAAAGTAATTTTCGGGATTGTATAAAGAAATATTTAATATTTTTGAGCATGCCATGGGAAAGAGGAGATTAAAATTTCTATAATAAGGTTTTCTTCATTGGAAAACCATATGATTTCTAAATTAAAGCGAACAAGTCTTGATACATGGAGAGGAAAAAAATATATATATACTTAGTGCTCCGTAAGGGTCGGTTTGAAGCAAACTCGAACTCGAACCCGTTAATATTTACAGGACCCGAATTCGACTCGACCCGATTATTGTTCGACCCGATCCGATTATTGTTTAACTCGTATTCGACTCGAATTTTAAAGTAATATTAATTCTGAAAGTAAAAAAAAAATTTTAATTTTTAAAGTTCTTTGGTTGTATTGGTTGTATATTAATTCAAATTTAGATTTTTTAAATATATTATTGGCTCCAGGAATTCATGCGCAAATTAAGTCTAAAATCATTCAACAGGGTTTATTAAAATAATTTCTTTTCTATTTGATGATTGCGCGGAGCCACATTTTATGTCCACTAATGTTTTTGAAAAAAAAAATATCAACCTAAAATATACAAAATTATACTCTATTTAAAAAAGACACGAGCAGTTAAGACATCTAACTTCTCGATGCGTTTTTGAATTGATGTGTTTTTGAAATTTGTATTCAGGTGGAAGAAGTTTCGCTTCAAAAGCAAAAAGTTCGCTTCGCAATTATTTTCGATTTCCAAGAGAAGCTGTATTATCGGAATTAATAAGGTCGATAGTTTCACTCAAAATGTTGCGCATATCACATATCATTTAATAACATCACCTGATCATTCGGGTCACCCGGGTCGAGACCCTAACCCGACGGGTTTTAAGAAATTAGGATTCATGACATAAACCCGACTCGAATTTTTTCCGAATCGGGTCAAATGACCCAGGTCGATTCGACTATATATACTCACATATTTTATATTTATTTTATAAAATATCGCATTTATTTGTTGTGAAATTCTTAATTTAGTTTAAATTTAATATTCGCTGGAGTTAAAGATTTTTATTTAGTAATTATAATTAATAACGGACAAATTTGTGTCAACATTCATAGTAATACAGCCAAACTTTACTCATTAAAATAATTAATTCCGTTTTTTAATTTTTTCCTACTTTTCACTTACGTATTGCAGCTTAATTTTTTCAATATTTTTAATCTTCCGGTTTGTTTCATAAGTAAGCATTTTTTTTCACTTTATGTTTTAATTTTTTTGTTTGTTATTTAGGTTCTTTGATCAAATAACTTTTAAAGTCCATTTAATTATAATATTATTACTATTATTTTAGCACATTCTCTTCCGCAGCGCTCTTTAGATAATGAGTGTATTATTTATTACATTTTTCTTTTTTGATTTTCGGGTTCGACTTGCCGCAGATAAGTTTTTTTTTTTAAGTTTATTATTTTTTTGTTGTTGTTTATGTTAATGTGTTGGCTTTTATCTATTAACTATTTTTTAGGTTTTCGATCTTCTTAGTCTTAGCGTTGGATTTTCCGATACGTTGTTAGTGATAATTTTGTTATGAAAAATATACTGCGCTAAACATAGTTGACGAATCACGAATCATCATTTATTTAATTTCTATAATTTCTCTCATTTCTATAATTTCTTACATTTCTTTAATTTCTTTAATTTCTTATATATATTTAATTTCTTTACTTTATTAAATAACTATTTCATATTGATATAAATATTCTGTATCTTAGCCTCAATAAATAGCAGAGTCGTTACAAATCTCTAATAAATCAATAATATTTTACTTATCTTAGCTCGTTTATAATTCATTCTTCTTTAAATCGATATCAATAAAGATGACCTGACCCTTCAACATAATTAATTCGTGTTTATTTCTTCCATAATTTAGATTTATTTAAACTCCCTATTAGCAAATAATCTCTTCTAACTTAATGATGAACAGTTTAAGCTTAACAGCGTATAACCTCATCACACTTATGGGTGGTATGCTATTAAAATTGAGATACGAAACTATGGATGGTAATGGTCGGTCAACGGTCGGTCAGAGGCCTTTGACTAACAGACTGGTTATATTGACCGGTTGACCAGTCCATATAACAATAATATAATTTAAAGTTCTTGATCGTTAATTTTAATTTAAGTTTTAAATAATGCTAACATAGTATTTGCTAAAACTCTGAATTTTTATATATTTTACTTATTTCTTTTAGGCTAACTTGATATGCATGTTAAGATTACTTTCATATTTACAGAATTATCGCGAACTTTTTTAAAAATAAATTAAAAATTTTTATATATAAAAAATTGCATAAATAAAATGATTGTTAATTAAATGCAAAGAATTCTTGGATTACTAATTAAAAATGTTTGATCAAACGGTCGGTCAAAATCAGTCAAAATCAGTCAGTCAGAAACCTTTGACCGACTGATATCAGTTACGGTTATGACCAGTCATGACTGGTCATGACCATAACCATTTACATCCCTATACAAGATATAGTAAACATTATTTACTATGTCTCATAGCTTAATTTTAATAGTATACCAATCCATAATATTAAAATCTTCCCAATTATAATATAAAACATTATCGTAAAATTGAACTTTCAACTAGCAGTAACAAAGTCAAAGTCGATTCACTGGTTTTATTTGCATTAAAAATGTTTTTTAAAAAAATAAATTAAAAATTTATTGTCAAAAACAATCCTATACTAAGAGAAACATAAAAGAGTTGGTTTTGAATTTGTAATACAGGTTATACAAAGAAATCCCAAGAAAACTTATAAAAATTTTGATACAATATAATAACAGAATTATCAATCGCATATCATTCTAGTAATAAAAGAAAAGAATGCCAAAGCTTAATTTTGTTTGATTTTGAGCTAGTCACTAAAATACTGATGTTAATATATTATATGCAAAAGCATATACATTTTGCATTTAATGCTTCATTGCTTTATATTGCTTTGCATCATGCAAATAAAGTTGTTTTTTATTATTATTTGCTTATATATAAAAAATAAATTTTTTAAATATTTTGTTAAAATTAAAAACTTTCTTAGAAGTTTTGTTATTTTTTATTCAAATTATTCGTTTTTTTACATTTGGTTCAAAAGTATGTGATATGATTATTTATTTATTTTTTTTTTAGCTTAATTTGGTCTTTTAGGTTGCAAGCTATCAAAATTATTTTAGCCTAATCTTGATTATTTTTTTAGAGTTTTGTAATTTATTAAAATGTCATGAGATTATATATTATGCAATTATACGTAAATGTTGATTTCAGATAATAAGTTTATTAATTATTACTATATATTACAAGTAAATAAAATAAAAGTCATTACAAATTTGCTGCTTCTAATATTCATTTACATACTGAATCTTACAGTTTTTTGATAATCGCTAGTATTTTCACACTTTTTACATTGAATTTGTGCTTCATTTTTTATTTTGGGATTCATGAGCTAATTTAATTCTTTTTGTTCCCATTGAACGACCTTAATCACACTTTGGATTTCCTAAATAAATCTTTGTCATTCTTCCTAAGATGCAAATTTCTTTCCTGAATATAGTGATATAATGATAATCAAATTCTATGCAAAAATGATCAAATCCTAATATTTTAGCAGTTTGCGCTACTTTAGTAACTTTGTCACTGCGTTTCTTTCTCTTAGCTTTATAGTCCTTAAGCTCCTCTTAGAGGATTAATTTATAACTATTCATATTAATACTAATGCTGCATTTCTATATTGCGATTCATAATACAAAAAAATTAACTTGATTATGAATTATGAAATTATAAAAACAACCTTAAACATTTATTTTAAAAAATAATGATATTATTTTTGCCAAAAAGAATAAATAATCTGTCAACTTCTTTAAATTCATTATTTTCTGCAATTATTAGATATATCATACGAAAAATTGATATCTATATATAATATAAAGATAAGCAATTAAATTTAAATACTTTTTTTTAAAGCCAATTATATTTCTTAGACTGATTGAAAGTAATGAAACAGGCGTTATGCTCGAAATTGTACTGAACCACAATAACAAACAAGTAATACAGTATCTAGAAGATCTTTCTCAATGAATATATCACTTGATTGTGTAGGTTAGCAGAGCCTATATGAAGATGAGAAAGTTTTGAAAGTGTAATTTTTTTATTTAATATTAAAGTCTATAAGTTTATCACATATATTTATTACAATCAGATTGCACATTTGCAATTAAATTTTAAGAATATATATACTAAATAATGTACTATTCCTATAAGAAATTGAAATAAGGAAATGATACATTTTTTATAAGGTTTGTATACATAATTAATGATTTTATATCAAAATTCCGTATGTTTTATAATGATTTATTTTTTTATAATTATTTAAAAAATTAATGTATACAGAATTATTAAGGAATTTAAAATAACGTATAAAATTTACATAAAATAAAAAAATAAAAAATAACAATATTCAAACCAAAAAAAAATTTTTTT
>CAMKVN010000299.1:0-32862 GCA_946474995.1 Funneliformis geosporum | reverse complement strand
GAATACTTAAATAAATAAATAAATAAATAAAGTCTAAATATTTTAATTTTTATAACTTTCCATTCATTAGTTGTAGGTATTTCACACATACCATACATGCATAATTACTATATACTACTATACAATACATACAGTGTCAACCATACACTACATGTTTGCTATATACCTGAAGAATATTTTATTTGATTAGAACAAGATCTACTACTTTTATCTATTTTTATTTATTTGTGTAATTGATTTTTGCCGATTAATTGGATTAAATAAAAATCGATTTAAAATTGTTACAATTAAACGATTTTAACTGAGTTTGAAAATTTTAATTGATTTTAGTTTCGATTTTCGATCTTGGCGATTTTCGCAGTTTCGATTCCAATCCCTACGCGTTGCCAAAGTGGCGTGTGAAATGATGATGATCTGGGAACCTACAAAATACTAGTTTCTGGTTCTGGGAACCTAAAGGAGGTGAAAAATTGGTAGGTTGTTATGTAAGAATTTATAGCTACCCAGTGAGTCCCCTAATGTATTATTTGCATTATATGAGTATTGAAACTTCATTCGCCTATGAAATGTAACCCAGAGGTTGTAGAAACTCCAAACCAATTCGATCAGAAGCAGGACGGAGCTGGCTCATGCTTCAAATCAAGCCAAAGTTTGAAGAATTTTGATCACAGAAAGCCGAAATAGCCTTGACTGTTGGGAAGTTTTACTGTGCCACATCATGGGTTAGAAGTTAATTATCAAATCATAGATCGATTTTGCGAAATGTAATACTGTGGAACTGTCGCTTCTAGATGCTACAATCGTTAGAATCAAATATGGCAACTCTAATGTCTATTAATTTGCTGATTTTGATTCAGCCTTTTTTCTCATATTTATCCGAAAAAAAATAACCTATCAAGATACGCTATCTCCTAAAGGTCTTGACTGAGGGAGGCCAGATACTGGAGATATAATAGGACTCATCATTAGTGAGGTTTTTCTTTTGTATCTTCCATCATGATAATAATAATCATCATCATATCCATCATATCCACCGTATTCATTATCACACCCATCATCATCATCTGATCCATATGGTATCTTTTTTTCAGAATCACTGTCATGGTTACAGTCACTATCATCATTTATCACATCTGGTACTTTTGGAATCTCTTCATTCGCCTCTTTTACTTTCTCATTTTCAAAATAAAAATACATATCATCATCATTATCTGCCTTAGCAATTATTTCAGACTTTTTAGAACCCTTTTTAATCAAATCATTCACTTTTTCTTCTTCCTTAAAGTAATCTGTAATATCAGATGTGTTACTAAAATTATTATCTGAGTCATGAATTGAAGTAGTAGCTACTGTCTCAAAGATTTTATTTAAAGAACTAGTGGTTATTTTCGATTTGACATGTTCTATGATGTATTCAATTTAAGGATAAGTAAGTCTTGAAATTTTGTCAGCGCTACAGGTGATCTGTTGAACTATACCCCAGTATAGTGATGGCAAATTATAAGGTCTTTTGATTTGAAATTTATAATAATAATAAGGTTATTTGAGATTATTTGAGGTCATTTCAAGGTCATTTCAAGGTCTTTTGTCAATCCTGCCCTGGTATACCTTTAATCTTTTTCAGAGTTATAGGGTCATATTTATACCTAAATAACCTATTGATTTTTCTTGCTTTACAAGTCATTACTTGTAAATATTCAATTGAAACATCTGTAAGATAAAGCTTCATTTTATTATAGATCTACTTTCTTATAGTCTGATCTGTAAGTTTTTATCGTTTGACCTAAGCTTCACAACTTTATCTTCGAACCTTTTAGAGAATAAACACATAATGTAATCTCTGATCGCTTTACTACAATTGTTTTATTTCTTGCAACATTCGCCTGATAGAATGAATTAGCAAGTTTTTGGATGCTTATTAATCTGAGAACTATAGTTTGGGGAGAAAAAACTTTATAGTATAGAGTGGATCGTCAGATGAGAGTAGCTCTTTCAACAAATTTTTGTACAAATTCAGTTACTATACTCGAGAAAGCCTGAACATTTTCAATATTCTTAGTTGGTAGAATGTGATTCCTTTGAGATACTCTTGGTAAGTTATTAGAAGAATTTTCTTTTCCCGATCTTTCTGTCCCTATATTTCTATCTAACTCTGAGCAAATATTAGAAGGAGTATTGGCAATTTCTTCCTCTTGTTTTTTCTTTCATGTGATGATTTTGAATTTTCAGAAAACCTTTTAACTTTGTTAAAGGATTTTGTATCATGTGATAATTCAGAATTTTTAGAATACCTGTTAGCGGGTTTTATATTATACAGTCATACCTCTCTATAGCGAATTTTTATATAACGAATTTTTTGGACAACTATATTAAATTTACCCTCGTTATAACGAACTAGCCAATCAAATTCTTTAAAAAATTCACTATAGCTCTATAGCGAAGTTGAAGTTCAGGACATAAAATTCGTTATATCAAGGGTTGACTGTACGTCACTTTCAAATCTACTGTGAAAATTTCTTTCTGAAAAGTATCTGCAATGATCAATTGAGGAGCAACTATCACAGTTTCTGATACATAATCAGTATCAAAGATGCTATTCTGGTTAGCTGATTCACACTGGAATTTCTTTTTCCTATTATGTTGCCTAATATCTTTACTAACGCTTTTTTTATGTGTTACAACTAAGAAATTATCTATCTCTTTCTCCTGCAATAGTTTATCATGGTAGTCCACATCTGAATTGAAGTTAGATGATTTGTTGTTAAAAGTATTACTATTTTGTAACTGCTTCTGTCTTAATTCAATAACTTTATTAGTAATATCCATTTTATTTTCTCTAGATCCTCAATTTTAGAGTCACGTTTATTATTTTCTTCCATTATCTGCTTTATAAGCTGTGCATTTTTAGCCTCAAACTCAGCAATCTTCTTTTTAAGTTCGTGAATTTTGACATATCTAGCTTTAAATTCAGCAAGCTTCTTTCTAAGTTCAGAAATCTCAGAATTCTTGACCTCGAGCTCAACCTCAAGTTCAGTAATATGTTGCTTTAATAGATCTATTTCAGTTTGCAAATTTGAGAGAAAAATATTCAAATTTTAATAAAATCACTGAAAAAAATTAAAGTTGCGATAATCATGTAATAATATCCATAATTTCATTGGCTGTTCTTTATATGCATACTCTTCCTAAGTATACGAACATGATCGGTCCTGAAAGTATATACTTATGAAGAGTTCACTGTATTTTATACTATACAAATCTTTTTAATAAATTAAACTAAATTATTTAATAATTATTCTTAATTAACATATTAACACACTTTTCAAACTAAAAATTTCCAACTATATTTATATAAAATAAAATACATATCTATTAATGAAGTTAAATAAATAAACCTAATAAATAAACTTAATAAATAAACTTAATAAATAAAATAAATAAACAATATAAAATAATTAAAATAATTAAATAAAGAAATGATGTAAATTAAGTAAATTAATTAAACAATATAAATGATATCGACTTTATTTTATAAATCAAAAATTTAGTTAAGTTTAAATTATAGTAAAAATACTGAGATAATTTACATTCTATTGTATTTAAATAAAAAGTTTAAATACTGATAATCAATAAAAATAACATACTATCTAAAGATTAATTGTTTTTTTAAATAAAAAATTTATTTGAATTTAAATTACATTATAATAATAAAATTAAGTAATGTTTAAATTTTTATAAAGTATACAATAAATAATTAATAAATGTTAACTTATTAACTAAAATGCAATTAAAAAATCTCTTACTTATGGTATTATTGATCATTAGATAATATTAATTAAAATTTTAATTAAATTTTAATTGCATAAGTTAAAAATATATAACTTACAATCTAAGTTTTAATGATTATTAAATTTTTTTTTTTTTTTAAAAAAAAGAAATAAATAATTAAAATATTATTTGATATAACAAATATATAAATATTCATATAATTCTTTTAATGTAGATGCATCATCTTTAATCATGAGCATTCGAAATTGGTTAAAATTTTTGAAATTAATTATTAGGATTAAAACATAAAAAGAAACAATCACGTGATTAGGGTTTTATCACTAATCCTCTTAAACATTTTAGTTCTACAAACTAGTATTAAAATAAATTTTCTTACCATCTACTTCTGAATATTTTGAATAAAATTAAGTACAGTTAATAGATTATAATAATTATATTTCTATCTATATCGTATTACCTTTATCACTCGAAACTAATTATATAATATAATTAATGTAGATAACGAATTACAGTATTATTATATATTTAATAAGTTAAATTTGATAAATTTAATTTTTAGTAACGAATTATTATAAATGGTTAATAATATATGAAAGGAATATCCTCTATTTCTTCTAAAGAGGATATTATTTCCTTAGCATATAAAACTGGCTTTGTGAATTTATGGAAAAATATTTTTTTTTAAAAAATCATCAAATAAATTCATTCGAGTATGCCGAGCTTTTATTCCTTTTTTTTGTTTGATGAAAAGTTCTATTATACTTTTACCTTTATTGTTACTATCAGACATTATTATAAATTTGTAAAAATAAAAAATATAATGATAACAGAATATAATGGTGATACATATTGGAGATCTCGATATTTCTGTATATGTAAATGTACTGATAAATTTTTCAAGTCCCATTTCACAATTGATAAAAAAACATTATTACATATAGTTTCATGATACCAATATTTTTCTTTGTCCCTTTATAATTAACATATAGTAGGATGTAAATATTTTCATGTACCATAATCTCATGGATATATACAATTTCAGAATCAATAACTGTCAAAAGAGGAGCTGATATAAAGTGTAATCATATAAAATAATGTTCTAATCCGTTTTTGCAACTTTACCAATTTAAAAATGAAAATTTTGTATAATAACATTATATTAGCGAACCAATTGTTATATTACATAATCTTTGAATGAGATATCACGTGAAGAATACTTGAAAATTTTTTTGTATATATTTTAATTTTTTTTCCTTCATAAACATTTAATGAAATAAATTCATTATTTTGTTTTTTTCACATTCTTTATAAATTGTAAATTCTTATTTAATAACAAGAAGTTGTAAAACTTAAGCAATGCATAATTAGTCCGGAATCACTCGTCTTATAAAAAAATAGTTACAATTACTATTACGACATTTTTATGGTTCGAGAAGTCCTTAATACATATCATCATTTTATTACACTTAAATCTTAGAGTCAGGAAATGAAATCCCTTGATATTGCAATAAGGTGTAGTAGAATCATCATTTCCTGTGACGTATTTTAGGTTTATCTGTACAATCTTGACAATACCACTTGCCTTTTGGTTGGGATTTGAGACCAACGCAGGGATAATGAAACCATTCGATCTCGCATTCACTGTTATCACAAGCGACCATATCACCCCAGCTAACTTGTTGGCAATAACAATAAATCGGCTCGTTAGGATCGATAGGCATGTCTGCAGCGGTTGATGTATCATCATTTCTAATAATTATATTGTGAGAAACAACTTTTTATTAATCAAATTCATTTAGTACAAAGATTTGCATGTAACATACGTTTTCTCGATTGCTGCCGCTTTATTTTTATTATTTTTATTATTATCTTTCTTTCTTTTTGGTTTCTCACGATCTTTATCTCCATGATTCCGAGATGTAGTCGGTGGTGGCGTGGCCGTGTCTTTGGCGTTGTTGGTCTTGCGTTCTATACGGGTGAAACGCACAAACATTTTTTGGTCATTATACATTTCATTACATTAAGTTAGCATATTTACACGATGAAGAATAAACTTACTTTTATGATTTGACGAATCCCCACCTACAGAATCGAATTAAATATTTAAAACATGTGAAAGATTGATCAACGTAACTATTCCTTATTCTTTACCTTGTTGTGCCCTTTTTTCAGGTTTACCATCTTTCTTTTCTTTATCGTTCTTTTGATTTTGTTTGCGAGTTACATCTGGTTCGCGAACAACATTGGAATTTGCTGCCGGACTAACCCTACCCGGGCCTGTCATTTGTTCGTCTTCAAACTTTTGAAGGTCGTCATCGAGTCTTCTAATATGACGGTCAACCTAATGAAAAGAGAAACAACTGCTGTTTATTAAATTAAACTTTCAATGGTTTCCAACAATATTTACGTACGGTATCGTATGTTGAAGTTGCCAGGGAGACTCTTTCTTCTCCATTTTTTAAACTATCAGTCAATAAACTTCCGAGTTTTTTAAGTTGCTCCACTCTATCTTCTCGACTAAGATCGGGTAAGTTATCTAACAAGGTGGTGGCTTGTTTGGAGACATTATCTATAGCATCTGTAAATATGTTGAATAAAATTTAAAAGGAGACTATCAAACAATTTATAAAATTTTAAACATAAACCTTGTGTATTCGTATCAAGTTGTCGCATTAATGTTAAATTGCGCTGTAATTCTGCGGGTAACGACTCTAATGCTAAAAATGAGGGGAATGTGAGGTAGAATTAAATCAAATACCAAAAATAAAAAAAGGTAAAAAAAAATACTTACTATCCAAGTAATCGTCTAAATACATCAAGTTATTCTCCAAACGACTTGTACTAATGGCTGGTCCTGGCATATTTGATGTATTTACTTTAAAACGAGAGAAGTTTGATTCGAAACAAAAAATAAAATACCCACAGTAAATGATGATTCCGATTATTGTGACACATTGTCTGAATTGCGTTTTTGTGTTACAGCGTTACAACAAATTTAATCAGATCTACTTTCGCGTTTTTTTTTTTTTCCCTGAAAATCAAAAAAAGCAAATCAATAATCTTATTATTAAAGATGTAAAAAAAAAAATTTTTTTGATAGTTTAAATGCATTTAATATTTTAACTTATTAATCGACAAATGTTAACAAAAAAATATCATACAAAAATTTATTTGATAGGTCTTCTGCTATACAACTAATCAACCCAAAGTCAGAAGTTGCTCGAAGAGGTCAAGCTCTTCAACTTAATATAACTGCAGCAGTTGGTTTGCAAGATGTATTAAAATCAAACCTTGGTCCAAAAGGAACGATTAAAATGTAATTAATTAATATTAATTTAATAATACTGATGCTAACTATAAAATTAATAAAACATTTGATATGTAGGTTGGTAGATGGCGCAGGCAACATTAAGATTACTAAAGATGGCAAAGTTCTATTGAGCGAAATGGTAAACATTGGGATACTCGTTTGTCTTTGTTCGTTCATTTGTTTGAGAGTAGTTATGGTGACTTGTATTGACGTTTGTTGACTTCCAATTCGGGATGAACTAAAGCAAATTCAAAATCCAACCGCGGCAATGATTGCTCGCGCTGCCACGGCACAAGATGAGATCACTGGTGATGGTACAACTTCTATTGTTTTATTGGTTGGTGAATTAATGAAGCAAGCCGAAAGATATATTACTGAAGGGTTACATCCAAGAATTATTACCGAGGGATTCGATTTAGCAAGAAAAGAAGCATTAGAGGTACATACAAAATTATTTTCTATTTTCAATAAATATGAATTGATTTAATCTTTTATTAATAAAAAAAATATATAGTTCCTGGATAAATTTAAAATTGAAAAACAGATTGATCGGGAGATACTTGTTAATGTTGCTCGAACCTCTTTACACACAAAAGTTCATGCAGCACTTGCAGAAACACTGACTGATGCTGTCGTTGATGCAGTAATGACAATTAAACCGGATGGTCAACCAATTGATTTACATATGGTTGAAGTTATGAAAATGCAGCACAAGACTGCTACCGAGTCTCGATTAGTTCGTGGTTTGGTGTTAGATCATGGTGCTCGTCATCCTGATATGCCTAAACGCGTAAAAGATGCTTACATATTAACATTGAATGTATCTCTTGAATACGAAAAAAGGTATGGGATTGACGTATTGTATTATAAATACTTTGAATAATACATATAATGTTTCTATCCTTTTTTTTTATTTTTATAGTGAAATAAATTCAGGATTTTTTTATTCATCTGCTGATCAACGAGAGAAACTTGTAGAATCAGAACGCAAATTTACGGATGAAAAAGTGAAAAAGATTGTCGAATTTAAAAAACTAGTATGTGGGGATACCGATAAAGGATTTGTTGTCATTAATCAGAAAGGAATTGATCCCTTGTCATTGGATCTTCTCTGTAAAAATGGAATTCTTGCATTGAGACGTGCCAAGAGAAGAAATATGGAAAGGTAATTTTAGTGTATCATGTATTTCCTTTATTTTTTTTATATATATTTTATATACATTTTTTTTTTTGACGCAAAATTAATTTTTTAGATTGCAACTTATTTGTGGAGGAGTAGCACAAAATTCCGTGGACGATTTGTCTCCAGAAATTCTCGGATATGCAGGACTTATTTATGAGCATATTCTTGGAGAAGAAAAATATACCTTTGTTGAAGAGGTTAAAAATCCAAAATCTGTTACGATTTTGATTAAAGGACCTAATTCTCATACAATTGCACAGATTAATGATGCTGTCCGTGATGGATTACGCGCCGTAAAGAATGCAATTGAAGATAAATGCGTTGTACCAGGAGCAGGAGCATTTCAAGTTGGGCTTTCAACTCACTTGAGCAAATTTAAAAGTTCAGTCAAGGGGAGAGCCAAGATGGGAGTTCAAGCATTTGCAGACGCAATGTTGATAATTCCTAAAGTTTTGTCACAAAATGGAGGATTCGATGCTCAGGATACAATTGTTGCATTACAGGTGAGTGTAATCATAATCATCATTATCCAAAATCAAATATTTTGAATAATGATACTTATTTTAACTTTTATATTTATTATAGGAGGAATTTGCAGCAGGACACATTGTAGGAGTTGATTTAAATACGGGAAGCACACTTGACCCTATCGTGGAGGGTATTTGGGATAATTATCGTGTCGTTCGTCATATGTTGCATTCCTGGTAATATTATGCTTGCATATTTATAATTGGTTTAAAGATTTTTTTTTCTTTTTTTTTAAATAATAATATTTATCATATTTTAGTTCCGTGATCGCAAGCAACTTTTTATTAGTTGATGAAATGATGAGAGCTGGAAGATCAAGTTTGAAGAATGATAACATTGGAAATTAATTATATGTAGTGAGTTTTTCTAAAATTTATAGATTTTATGTTGTTGGGTAATTTATTTATTCAACCATCAAAGATTTAAATATTTTTAAAAAAAGAATACTTTATTGATAAATTATCAAGTCGCTTTAATTACTAAAAATCTTTTTTTTTTTTTTAAAAATAAAATTATAATAAAGAGTTATGCCGATGAAAATATTTCATTACATTGTGTCAACTATTTACATGATTATTTAAAAATACAATTTTTTTTGTGTCCTTGTCTAGTTTACTAACGTCATTTATAGTGTGTATATTTTATCTATATACTGGAAGGAAATTTTTTTTTCAAAAATACAAAAAAGTTGGGTTGTTGAGGAAACGAAAAATGCGATTATTAACATTCCGAATGAAAAAGAAAATAAATTAATTACAAAAAAAAGAATGTTCATAAATAAGATCATTAATTATGATCTACGTTTGAAGGGAGAACTGAATCGGTTTTGTGAAGAAGATAATGATGAAGCAGCATCCCACGTTGAACGACGATATCGTGGCCTTGATTGTAAAATGCTTTTTGCTAATTCGAGTCTGTCAGAATCCGATTGAAGTTGGTGCAAATTTGGCAAACTAGATCTCTTTTGGCCAGTCTAACGATAATAAAATTATAATGAGAAAAGAAAATAATCAAACCATAAAGTCATTAATTTATGATTAAGTAAATACCTTGTATTTTTCATATTGAAATATTGCATGAAGACGTGACCGAGTTTGATCAAAAGTTTCTAGGCTGACTTTATCCAAAAATGATTTTGATAAATCGCTTGTAAATGAGGAATCGCAATGATTACCAACGTTATTTGATATTTTAGTGTTATTATTATTAAAAGAAACCGAAGAATGGGAACAGCGATTGGAAGTTGAAGGAAATTTGTGAACGGGTTTTTTGTTTATCGAATTCGAAATAAAATCGGATTTTTTATCATTAGATGGGGGAGTATCCTTTGGTATCATTCCACACGCTTTCATTTCGCGAGTGGTTATTTCAGCCAAGGCTTTACGTAGATATTTTTGAAAGAAATTGCCAGCACTCGCGAGAAATGCGTCAACTTTGACATCACATTCGGGATGTTCCAACAAGAGTTCATAAAGTTCTTGAATACCCTAAAAGATTCGACAGAAAGAATTTTTGATATTGTTAGAAAGTTACGACGGAAAAAAAAATAAAAGGAAAAAAAAAAAGGAGCCGTTCGAAACGTACTTTTTGTGCATTTTCTAGTTGGCCAATTTTGGTAAAAATTAAAGTGAGTTTTATATTAAGGTCTCGCTCACTTAAAGAAGTTGTATTGAAAGAAACCATGATTTTGTTTTGTATTTTATTTATTCTTTATTTGAAGAGTAAAGAAAGAAAATAAAATTTGATAACAAAGTCGAGAGGGAAGCAAAGGAAATTAAATAGCAGATAATTTTTAGCACAAAAAATTAATGATTGAATTTTAAGATAAATTGTTGGTTCGAAATTAAGGTATGTAGCTGACATCGCTGTTACCTTTATATAAATAAAATTTAGACAAGCAGGAGAAAAAAAAAGGGTATTATTATTTGTGTTCTTTAAAGTCAAAATAAAAAAAAAAAAATTCAATTGTTAAAATTGTATAAGAAAAATATGTATATATTATGCAAATGCAGTTTCATTTTTAGTTAGTACTCCAAGTTGTGAGATCTTCCTGCCCGCCACTTTTTTTCATAATATATTGATCATCTATTACATCATAATTAAACCGCCCATAGATTATTTATTTATTTGTGGCAAATTTCGCTTTATTTCGCTTTTCAATTGTTGATCTGCCTCCTTTCCAATTTTTTGAACTTGCATTTTTTGATCATTGTTCGACTCACTAAGCATAAAAGGCAAGTGGCAAATACTAGTCATACTAGTCACATGATTTAAATACAATCAAATCATCGATGTTCATTCTTGCAAGTATAATAGCTCCATAAGCTTCAATTATAAAAAAGTCCCCCATTTATTTATATTTATTTATTTTTATTTTTATTCTTGTTTCCCATTCTTTAATGGATGATTAAGAAAAAAAGCGTTTTGTTTTGAATTTAAATTGTTTCGTGGGGATGTGAAAGCACTTCCCGAACTTCCTGATCTTAATCATCCCCATTTCCCCATTTCTTTAATAAAAATTATAAGGTTCGGTTGGGTTCAGTTGGATGATAAAACTGATAAATCGATTCCCTTAAACTTTGTCATTACCTACATTTGCATTAACAAGTATCAATACTTGAAATATTAATTTAGAACTTGATTGAAAAAAAAATGTTAATTTTATGTGCAGATATGTAAGAATTTATGATAAGTATGTGAGTATGGATTTCTTTTTTAATTTACTTATTTTCTTTATTTTTTTTACAATGCATGATATTGTACAATTTAATCTTCCCAAAAAATACACCCAAGATCTGCGAGTACGCCATAACCGCCGCAGTAATGACTGCGGGCAAGTTATCGAGGAAAATCAAACAATCGGTCATACAAACATTTCAACTTTTTTTACAAGATGATCTTGTTAAAAGACGCGAATCGTCAATGCGAACACACATTGTTTGATTTGAATTTAATATTGTTCTGTCTAATTAAATTTAATAAAAGTGTTCGTGTTTGAAACTTGTCTGGATTCAAAGGGAATTGTTTAGAGTATATAAGACAACCAAAAAAAAGAATAAGCATAATTCTGTTTCATTGTAATGGAACAACTTTGAAGGAAAAAAAAGGATGTCATTTGACAAATTTTCAAGTTTTTTTTTTTTTTTAGTTTTATTGCATGTCAAAAAAAATAAAAATTTTTTTCTATTTAATTTAACCAATTAGAGTAAAAACCAGATTTCACAAAGTTCAGCTGAATTTTTGAAAAGTACACGCGAAAGCACACGACCTGTAATCATTTTAAAAGTGGGCTAAATGAATTTGTAATAAAAGTTTGAATAAAACTCGTTTTGGGTTAAAAAAAATTTTTTTTCTTTTTATTTTTTGATTGAGAAGCCATCTGTGGTAAAGACAAAGTTATTTTTTTCTCTCTCGAAAAGATAGATTTACCGAAAGCAGCAAAAAAGTGCCCTGATCCCAGTTGATACTATTTTTGTTCATAACGTTTTTAAAAATATACTGTAACCCGATCTGTCATGCTACATGATGATGATTTTTAATGAAAGAATTGACGATGTATCATATGTTCGTTATTTTTTGAACTGTAATTCTGTGTTTAGAAAACCGGAAATGAAACTTTATTACTAAAAATATTTCTATAACATGACGATCCTGTTTTAATCAGTGATTAAAAAAAAAAAATTTTTTTTGATGATGAGCTAGCTTATTATAAAATTATTAAAACATCATGTTTGCGATCTTATCTTCAATTTGTACAACTATTATTTATATGAAACTAATCTTCCTCACAAATATAGCTTCATTATGTAAAACAAGTGAACCTTAATTCAAGTACAAGGCAAAAAAAAAATGAATCCTACGAAGAATAAAGTTTCATATTGATAAAACGTTTATGTTTATTGATGAGTAATCAGAATGATTTGGAAAATAAGATTCTTGTTGTCCTAAAAGAGGTAAATCATTCTCTGATCATTGTTTCATTGTGGTTTTATTGATTTATTTACCCTTATATTGTTTATCGTTGTAAGACACTTTTCTTCAAATTATGAGCCACAAATGGTATGATCAGTTTAGGAATAACCTCCTGGAACTCAATGGATATGCGCCACATGGCGACAATAAATATTTGCAGATGTTTCTCGATTTATTCAAAGATGTGTGGAGTATTATCAACATCTACACATGTGATTTCATAATCTTTTTCGCTCAAACGGGCAACCCCCTAGAAATTTCTGTTATCAGCCCTGTATTAAAAAAAATAAAAAAAATTTTTTTTTTAATTTAATTAATTTTTTAATTTGTTGCTCCCTTTTTAAAATTCTAAAAACAGTAAAATCATTCTCGTGTTTCAATGATTGACAAACTGAACAAAAATCTCGACTTTGCCTTTTGATTTTTTTTTTTTAAAAGATGTTCCAATTTGTGTCGGACATTCTTTTCAATGGTCCAATTTTCCAATGGTCCAATCACCTTTCCCGATCATCCGATCGTCATGAATTAATTTCGACGAGTGACAAATTTTGTGCGAAAAAGAATATTTTATTGGAACAACAATAGTAACAAAACAGTCAACAAAAAAGTTGCACATGTCGAAAAAATATTCGAACATACATACATTTTAATGAAAATTTAAAATACAAGATGAACATCGGGTCGATTTATTTTTTTTTTTTTAAAAAAAAAAAAAGGTGGTGTGAATTATTGCTACCTTGAGTGAGTTATACGATTCTACGTGTGATACTACTTAGTACATTGCTTAATTTTAAAACTATGAGATCGTATGTTCGTATTGTTTGTTAATTTTAATTAATTATTTTCATAGGTTCATGTTGGGTCGATGAAACAAAAACAATTTTTTTCAACAGAAGACCCTTGGTTGATCCAATTACAGATGTGGTTAAAATTTATCAAATTAATCTGTTGAAAATTTCCAATGGTAATTAGAAAGATCGAAAGTTGGAAGAATTTGTACTCTCAATCCCCATCGCGCATGATTCACATAATTTTGCTAATTTAAAGTGCATTTTTATTTATTTTTAGTGAAAATTAAAAATTTATTAAAAATTTTAATTGAAAAATAAATTTTTCGTCATTGGTAAATCCGGTGTTGCAAAAAAAAAAAAAATTATAATTTTTTGATTATCGCAACTTTGGACTTTTTTCGTTCACAAATTTACCGCGTGAGTTTCAGAATTATATAATAAATTTCATATGTATAATAATAATAATAAAAAAAAATTTATTTTGCCTAACAAATAAATGTACTTAAAAAATTAATATCCTTTCTATTCTTGCCATTCTTTTCGTATGAATAAGTAGAAATTATCATTAATTTTAATTTATTTTATTAATAATAGCAACATTTTTACCAGCGTCATTGATTTACGAGATTTATAATGAAATATATTTTTTTTTTGTATTTCCTTCATGGATCCATGATTTTATGTTTATTTAATGTAAGACAATAATAACATAATAAATTATTTGTCCAGTTTTTAATTTTTTTAAAAAAAAAAAAAAGATTTAATTAAAGCTTTTAAGAAATTCGAGCTGAAAGCAATAATTTGTCAGGTAAATTGTGTATCACGTTTCATGCTATTAAACTAGAAATTTGTTATTTGTTGACAACTATAGAATTCCAAAATTTTTATTGGGACTTTAATACGAGAATATTAGAAACTCAGTTATTGAAATCTTCTTTTACATGGGATTTGGAGGGAAATTGGATTGTGACTGAATTAGTAAGCAAACATTATCATTGTAATTTCAATTTACGCGTGATATTTAATAACCATTCTTCATGTATCGATAGTTTACCTTATTCACTTTATTCGAATTTTAAACATCGTGATTATGAAAATTTAGCAATTAATTTTTTTTTAACCGTTCGCAAAATATAAACATAATAAAACAGTATTATTTAAAGGTACTTTTGTTGTGCGAACTTTATTGCAAAGTAGCAAATTGATATAAACATGTATATATTATTTACTTTTGTATGTTTCTGTAAATAATTATTTACTTAAAAGGTGAGTTTGAGAACGTCACAGCATTAAATGAAATTACGCGATTATTTATGATAATAGCTTCAATGATTTTTTTTTTTATCATTATTTCTCTCGTTACGATCAATTTGACTCTGAGCTAAATTTGATTTCAACTTTATCAAAATTTTGGGTGGAATTTGTTGTTGCGTCTACGAATCTACGAATATTTTATATAAATAATTACTATGACCGCAATTTGGACAGATTCCTTTTACTCAATAATTGCATTAACATTGGGGATATGGCAACTCTTAAAGGGAAATGACAAATTATTCAGGAGGTATAATAACTGATCCCTTGGGCTATATATATATATTTTTTAACTGATTCTTAAAAAGCCTTGAAGCATTGATTGCGAATATATATGAATATAAAGGATATTACAGGACATTATTAATGAAACAAGTATGAAAACGAAAAAAAAAAAAGTGATATCGAAACGTCTTTCGATGATATCAATATCTTCTTGAATGAAAAACCGAATCTTGGTATGCATATTAATTGGAAATTTTAACTAGATAATAAATGTTATTTCAAATTTAAAAATTTCATAATTTATTTGACAGGAAGTTATATCGATTATTGGATTCAACAAAATTAATATGGCACATAGGAAATAATACCATTTCTACAATTTAGACCATTTTTAATAAGTTCAAAAGTGTATCTTATATAACACTTTTTACGTGTCGCCAATTATGAATGTTATTGAACAAATTCTTAAACATTCTATTTATATATTTATATATTGAACGATGTTGAAACTAGAGTCGATTCGTTATTAAACTTACCAACCTGACAATGAGTAAATGTGTATTCCTAAACGAATTGTTATTACCAAAACATATTTTAACATGGGAAAGTTATTTACATTGATGTTCGTGGAGGATGTCAGAGAAATTTTTTTATTTTTTTGATTAAAGTTATTAATTAGGCTTTATGTTTTTTTGACACATTATTACGAATATCATATCAGGTTAATTCTTTTATGAAAATTCTTTACTTTTCCGAATCTCTTTGAATTCCAATAAAAACGCGTAAATCCGATATTTCATCAACCAAAGGAGGATATCAAATATCGTGAAAATTGAATCAAAAAATTTCTTATAATCATTATTAGCTATTTTCTTTAGAAAAGAAAAATGGAATTGAAAACTTGAAGGAAGTGATATAATGCAGAAGGAATGATTGTTCAAGACGAAACTCCTGGCAAAATTTTATAAATCTACGCTCTTTTAATATATTTTAAATCGTTTAGAGTAATAATAATTTTATCTCCGATATTTATAAATTCCGGAACTTGAACTTGAATTCCGTCGCGTATTTCTATTACTTTCATGGCCGGACCTTTAGAAGTATTACCAATGATAGATGTTGTACCAACAACTTTATAAGCATGCGTTTGAGGAAGACGAAATGAAATTGGGTTTACCCCTTCTTCGGTTTCTAAAAACGAAACCGTGACCTTTATATCATCTGCGAGGAACGTGAAACACGATTAATATTTTTTTTTTTGCCTCTATTTATTCATTTTTGATTTACCTTCCAATAATTGTAAATACTTTACGCCACCTAAAAAGAATCCGGATCTTAATATTAATTCATGAGGTATGATAATCATTTTAGTCAACAGTACCTTCAATCTTATTGGCATCGATTTCGATTTCTTCAAAAGTATCGGGATTGGTCAGATATACTTTTTTTTTATCGGAGTACAAGTACGTATAAGATTTATCGGAAAGGGTTGATACTGAATAAATTATAAAAATGAGGATCCGTTGACATTCAGCTCATCTGAAAGAAAATATAATCCATCTACCTTCGAACGTTTCACTAGGCCTTAATCTTGCCACAATTATTTTTCCGGTTATGACATCTTTTAATTCAAACTATCCTGCCAAGAAGCAAGAATAAACGAGGCAAGAATTCATAAAGTTGTTGTGTAAAATTTTAACTCGCGATAAGTTTTTATAAAGTTACCTTGGTGGCCGCACTTCCCCTTCCAGTAAAGTGCGAATCTATCTTTGTTACCATATAATGTCTATTTTTATGTTCAATGACCTCTCCTTTATTGATTTGACTAACCGTGGTTTTGTATGGTCGAACATATTTTCGCTTCGAAAATTGGTTTAATAAAATAATTTTCTTTTTAGTTAAAAAATTTACAATTATTAAATTAATTTCTCATGATAAAAAAAAATATTTTTTGTTAAATTACCACAATACTATTTAAAAAAATTGTGTTTGGTTTAACGGGTGAGAGGCCAAATTTTATGAAATTTACTGCGTTCATTTTAGGAAGAAAAAAAATTTTTTTTTTTTGATAAAATCCATCAGTCGTATGTATGTATTTCGGTTCATCCAATCAAATCTCACGAAAAAATGATATATAATTACGTAACCAAAAAAAAAATCCCCCCCAAAAACGTACATTTCGATCAAATATATATAAATCAACATTGTAAGGATTTGAAAGGTTCAAAGTTCGATCTTCCTTACCTTATTCTTTCACCCTTGCAACTAAGCCGAGTTATTTGCTTGTTACTCGGTGTTAATAGTCGCATAAAACGAACTTTTTTTTAAAAAATAAACCTTAAACAAATATGGGTAGAGAAGGAATAAAGAATTACTATCAGACAAAGATCGAAGAGGCGGAGTTGATTATTAATGAGAAGACGCAAAATTTAAGGCGTTTAGAAGCTCAGAGGAATGCACTGAATGCTAAAGGTATGTTTAATTGGTAAAGATTTTTATTAACATTAAATGCGAAAAAAATTTTCTTTTTTACCGGTCTTGCATATTCGTTAATTTTTTTTTTCCTAATTGTAGTTCGATTACTCAGAGAAGAATTACAACTTTTGCAAGAACCCGGATCATATGTTGGAGAAGTGGTTAAACTTATGGGCAAAAAAAAAGTTCTCGTAAAAGTTCACCCTGAAGGAAAATATGTGGTAGATATTGCTCCGGACATTGACATTAATCTAATCACAGCAACATGTAGAGTTGCTCTTCGCAATGATTCATATACGCTTCATAAAATTTTGCCTAATAAAGTTGATCCTCTCGTTTCATTGATGATGGTGGAAAAAGTTCCGGATTCAACATATGAGATGGTGGGAGGATTGGATAAACAAATTAAAGAAATCAAAGAAGTTATAGAATTACCCGTAAAACATCCTGAATTATTTGAGAGTTTGGGTATTGCTCAACCCAAGGTACGATGATATGTTTAATTAAGATGTATCAAATGTAAAACATAACAATTATATTTATATTTAATTCATCTTAGGGAGTTTTGTTATATGGACCTCCTGGTACCGGGAAGACTCTGTTGGCACGTGCAGTCGCTCACCATACAGATTGTAAATTCATTCGAGTTTCCGGTTCAGAATTAGTACAAAAATACATTGGAGAAGGAAGCCGAATGGTTAGAGAATTGTTCGTCATGGCAAGGTATCTTTATTGACTATTTTTAGAAAAAAAATTTTTTTTTGAAACAACTTGAAATCTAAAATTAAATATGATACGCTTTTTAGAGAGCATGCACCATCTATCATCTTTATGGATGAAATTGACTCGATTGGGTCTTCACGTATAGAATCGGGTTCGGGAGGTGGCGATTCAGAAGTACAAAGAACAATGTTAGAACTTCTCAATCAATTAGACGGATTTGAACCCACAAAAAATATAAAGGTAAATCAAGCATGCAATACATTTTTAATAGGTTTATCGAAGCACCTCATTAAATCTTATTATGTAGGTCATTATGGCAACGAATCGTATCGATATTCTCGATCCGGCTCTGCTGCGACCCGGTCGTATTGACAGAAAAATCGAATTTCCTCCACCGTCCGAGGCTGTATGTAATAAATCAATTACGATCGGTTTAATTTAATCACTTTGTATTTAAATCCTTTGATTGTGTTTTGCAGGCACGAGCCGATATTCTGAAAATTCATTCGCGTAAAATGAATTTAACGCGTGGAATTAATTTACGCAAAATAGCAGAAAAGATGAACGGATCTAGCGGTGCTGAAGTGAAAGCAGTTTGCACAGAAGGAGGTATGTATGCTCTTCGAGAACGTCGTGTGCACGTAACGCAAGAGGACTTTGAAATGGCCGTGGCTAAGGTTATGAAGAAAGGAGAAGAGCAAAATGAAAGTTTACGCAAACTTTGGAAATAACAGGATAAGTTTCGTATGTTTTACGTATATATATATACATATTTTTTTTATTGTTTTTATTTTGACTACAATAAATATGATGGGGATCATTTTAACATTAAAAACCCGAAATCATAAAAGGAAATGATCAACAAAGTACTTTTTAATTATAGTAATAATTATTCTAGTAATAAAATATAATAAATCTGTGAAAGAAAATTTTCTTGGTTATTTTTATTGTGAATATAAAACTTGAAACGTGGATGATTACGGTATCAGCCGAAATCTTCCTGGGCTTTATAACGGGTATTAGGCTGATATAAAAAGGAATCCTAAATATAGAAACAAACATAAAGATTGCCTAATTATTTATCATGATTTTCCATTAAACTTTTCTTTTTTTTTTTATTGAGCGGTAAAATTTAGAAACACTTAATTATTGGCTAAACATATAAGAAAAAGCCTTTACAACTTGTGTAATCCTGAAAATCAAATAAATAGGTTGTTTTTGAATAAGTTTTAGCTTTTTTTTTTTATTTTTCAGAAAAAAAAAAAAACGAGTACAAAATTTTAAAAAAAATTCAAATAAAGTTTTGTGAAAAAAAGATATAAATAGATATATTTAGAAGGTTTTTTTTTTTGATTCCCTTTTTTATATGAAGATTTTTGGTTCCAAGGTATGTACGGTACACTGAATTAATGCTGTGTCCTTTGTGTTTATTTTACATTTTTATTGTTTGATGTCTCGAATTTAATTGGAAAGTTATTATTGAGAGTTTTATTTTCCCTTCATTTTTCCGTTATTTCATTTTGTTTCTTGGCACTTTCCTTTATTTCCTTTTCGCTCGACATTTCCTCTCAAGATTTTTTTTCTTGTCCCTTATTCATATATATATATATCCATTTTTTTTCGGTTTTAAAGTTGTCCAAGAGTCGAGTCGGATCTTAACTGAATATCATCCTTTGTGTCAGGACACATTATAATACAACAACACACACACTCCTTACCTTTTGAGTCTATTTTTACTTTTTTTTTACTTTTTTGTTAAATTCTTAAAAGTTTAGCCAATCCTTTTGCCATTTTTATTCCTACTCCACATTTCTTTTATTTTTTTGAATTGTATTATTCGGATATTCTCACAACTGACTCAAAAAAGAAAAAACGCCCCTTTCAGTGTCAAACTCAATTTTTTTTTTTTTAATAAAACCTCTTATATACTGATTTTTTTTTTCTTTTTTTTTTTCCTTTACTCGCATACATACTTATATATATTGATATATATATGTACTTGTATATAACTTTGTAGATTCTGTTCCTTTCTTAATTTTCTCGGCCGAGGTTTCGACAGCTAACAGGGCTGCTAATATTTTAGACCATTTTTCTTTTCATATTTATTACGAAAGGAAATAAAAATATTTCCATAGACATTTTAATACATCTTGAGACTGTTTGTTAAGGTTGAAATAGTTCTTTTAAAGTCTATTTCTAACAAACATCAAAAAAGAGGAAAAAAAAACTTTGTACAGCTGGACTGTTCAATAGTTCTTAAATATTATTATTATTTAAACCGCTTTGTTTTGAACCTTATTATCCATTCCAAAGAAAGAAATCCCCTACCCCTTTGAAATTATTGACCATAATTGATAATTTTTGATAGTTGTAAAAAAAAAAAAGAAAGGCGAATTTCGGAATAATTTGCCAGGGACGATCTCTTAAATTACATGACCAGCGCATTGAAAAGATCATATCCGTTCGATTCCTTTTTATTAGAAGATATAAATCAATACAAAGTTCCTCAAACTCCTTTACTCAAAAGAATTTCAATGGCCCCTCCAAATGTTAACGTTTCTGTGAATGGTTCAGCATCATGGAAAATGTCGACGACAACTTTTACGAAACAAAATATTTCTAATGAATTAACAATTTCTGCTAATCATGATCAAAATTTTTCATCGGCTGAAAAGAGTCCTTTGCCAAGTCCTCCGTCTTCCAAGGGACGTAGAAATATGAAAAATTTACAACTGGTTGTACCCCCGGTTCGTTCTTCAATTTCGGCTCCTCCTTCGCCTCAATTACTTCCAACTTCCACGACCTCGCATAATAGACGTCCTTCAACTCCTTTATGCATTTATCAAAATAAGGGTTCGAATTCTATCGTAGCAGACCCAATGGCATTAATGTCAAAGACCGAAAATGCAATTGGAGAAGATTTGCCATATAAAAATGAACCAATACAAATTTTACCAAATTTGTATCTTGGTTCCGAATTAAATGCTGCGAACCGTTCAATGCTTAATAGGATTAATGTCGAATTTATTTTAAACGTTGGGAAGGAAGTTGAAAATCCTTACTTGGATGAGATTACAAATGTGAATTCCTCATATTCCTCTGATTTTCAACAACAAATTTCACCAGGCCTTCCAACTTCCTCATCGATTTCATCGGAAGATAGTTTCATGACAGCAATCCAATCCCCATCATTGCCACTTGACTCACCGATCGTACCATCATCTCCGTTTGGTATTTTAAGGTCAAATTCTTTGTTACAAAAACGAATTTCACTGACGTTGCGTACTAGTTCATCGTCTCCACAATTAGCTCACGAATCGATGTTATCAGGAGTTCCACTTACAGTTCCTGCAACTTCAGAATTTAAAACTTTGAAATATAAAAAATTCTTTTGGACTCATAATCAAGAGAATCTTATCTCGGATTTCAAATCTGCATTTGCATTTATTGATGAAGCTCGTTCAGCTGGTAGAAATATTCTCGTTCACTGTCAATGCGGAGTATCACGTTCGGCTTCGTTGATCATTGGATACGTCATGAAGGCAAATAAGATGACCCTTAATCAAGCTTACGAATTTGTTAAAGATCGAAGTCCTTATATCAGTCCAAATATGAGCCTTGTATATCAATTAGTGGAATTTGAAAAAACCTTGAAATTGGGAATGAATAATAGTAATTCGATCCCAAACTCCCCTCACCCCTATGGAAAGGATGATTTGAAGAAAACGCACTCGCGTAATTCAAGCATAGAAAGTGATCTACTTCTAAGTCACCGACGTAGCAACAGTCTCTCTAGAGGGAATTTAAGTCAATATAATCAAAATAATAGTAATAATAATAATAGTAATATTAATAACGGTAATATTCTTAATAGTATTAGTAATCTTAATAATAAGGATGCCCCTCCAAAAACTCCCTTACTTGTCCCTGAAGGATTCTTGAACATACCACAACAACGACAAGCTACTGTGAAAGGGAGAGCCGGAAGGTTCCACGTTATCACCGCATCCATCACACCCTCTTCTTTGTCACCCGCATTATCATCCGCTTCATCATCCGTTTCATCATCCTCCTCATCTGAATCTTCATTGTTATCATATGCAAATATAGCTTCACCGACTAATTCATCGAGCGAAGAATCCTCACCTACAAATAGGTTGAGACGTTCTTCGAAACCTCCACCTTTGTCACCAAAGACAAGTAATTCTTCCTTGAACACATTTAAAAATGCTTCTCGATCTTCATATTCCCCTATAGATCGAAATCCTCTTTCACCAAAAGGAATTATCTTTAATCCAATGTCTCCACAATTCGTTCCGGAAAGTGCAACGATGATTTATTCTTCTACGTCCCATGATAAGGATCCTTTCGTTTCGTTTAGTAATTTTGAAAATAGTTTTGGCCCTTCTCGAACATCAAATATTTCCTTTCATTCTTTTGATAAAACTACTTCTTTCATTATGAATCAAAGAAATCATGAAGTATTATCAGGACCCAATTCAGGGATATTTAGCAAATCTACTTTTGAAAGTATATTTTCTCCAACAAGGGTTTCTCCACCTGTTACACCTGTTGCAATTCCTGATTTATTTGTAGAAGAAGAATAAGAACAAAAAAAAAAAAGAGGAGGGTAATTTTTAAGGTTAAAAACAGAATGGTTCAAGGCATAATTACTTTCATTTTGTAAGACATGAGACATTAATTTGTGACAATTTATTTACAATATATTGAATATATTGACAGTTTAAATCTTGTACAAAACAAAAAAATTTTTATTTTTTATTTTTTTTTATTTTTTTTTATTTTTTTTTTTTTTTAAAAAAAAATTATCTAGAAAATATCAATTAGAAGTAACCTAATTGTAAAGTGATAAAGAGAATTTATTAACCGCTATCGATCAGATTAAAATATCCTATTGATATTTTGTTGAATTGTTGATAAGCCATTGTAAATTAAAAATAAATACTCCCTACTGGTAATATTGGTTAAATTTTGTTTTTTAATCTTTGTTATTGATTATATGTTATAAAAAGATAGCGTTATTTCTTCCCAATTTAACCTAAAGCGTTAATTCATGTATATAGAATATTTCTTTTTTTTTTTAAAAAAAAAAACTTTTGTAAATTATTGCATTAATATTGAATTGTTTTATTTTATTTTATCCTCGTTACCCGAAAAATATCTATCTATCTATATATATAATATATACATACATTTGGCATTATATTATTGTAAATTAAATAAAAAAAAAAATATTAAAAATTAAAAATTGTTGCAAAAAGTCGTGCTTATAGAAAACTTGTAATGGTTGAATAACATCCCATGAGAAGAATCAAGGCTTGTATAAAACCCCATAAAAGTGGAATCCAACACATCATTTGAAAGCCGCCGAATAAATAAATAACTGCCAGCACTAACCCTGCGTTGTTCGGTTGATAATATAAAGGAAAGTTAATAATGTTTTACTCTTTTATTTCTTTTTTTTTGAGAATTGAAATAGTTTACGAACCAACCGCTGTTCCTCCTACAAAACCCGTTAATAATGCGACAACAATAAATCCAAAAGGGATCAGGAATGACCATTTATAACTACGAAATACAACCCAAGCCCATATTCCGGCTAAACTATATATCACGGTAAAGAATATTGTGGTCCATAATGCTGTTTGTAACCAAATTGCTGTTTAAAAAAAAAATCAAAAAAAAAAATTCTTTAGTTCATTTTATAAAATAATAATAATAATAATAATAATAACAATATAAAGGATGAATCGAACCATCACTTAGAATTCCATTTATTATTGGGCATATTTTTTTACTTTGGTTATCAAGTGAAGCAGAGAACAATTCTGATAAATTGGTCGTCATAATTACCAAAAAAAAAATTTCAAATTCATCCAATTTTGGAAACATTTTTACAATAATTTTTATACAAGTATAATTAATCATATATTTCTAATCAGTATAATCATCAGGTATTCTAATTAACTTGTAATACATTAAATAAAGTTATTTATATTTTATTATTATTTTCATTTCTTCTTTTTATATATTTAAATTTTTAAAATCTAAATTAAAAATAAAAAAAATAAAAATAGGATTTTAAAAATAATGTTTACATAAATAATATTACAAAATTGATCTATATATCTGATAATTGACTTAGTTAATAAAATCACATATTATATCTTATAACTTAGTAATATTTTCATATTTTATATAGCAAATATAAAAGATATAGTTAATTTATTAAATATGTATAACATGTTAGTTTTATTTTTTTTTATAATTTTTATAAATATTAGTATAAAAGAAAATTAGATTTTCTCTAACTCTGGTTAATATTCTAATCATTAATCTTTTATGTTTTTTTTTTGTAAATAAATATTCTTATCTTTAATAAAACTTATTTTATTTTGCATGTGTAATAGTTAGACATAAATAATTGCTACTTATTTATTTTTAATATTAACGTTAAGATATTAAAAAAATGAAAAAAATGAAAAATAACAAATAACAAAAAAAAATTGAAAAAAGACAAAAATGACGGTTGGGTTAATTGACGCGTACTCTAAACAATATATTCGGCATAACCTGTCACACATTTCAGACATGCTCTTAGACCGTTAGAAATCATATAAAAAGAAGATGAGATAGATATTGAATCATTTTTATCTGCTTTGCGCAAATTATAAACAAATGAGGCCTTTGCAATAGAAAGGGGGGAAACAGCCGGGAAAAATTAATTTTACTTTATATGCCAAATATGATTTTTATGCTGAAATATGTTCAAATTTAGCATTAACTCACTTTTGATTTTTTCGGCTGTTTCTCCCCTTTCTATTGCAAAGGCTCCAAATGATCAAGCGAAACATTCAAACTTATATTTATTCTCATCAATATCAGCAATCAATCAAACGAGTATAGGCCGAAAATTATTAATAAGGTATGATGACTTATTTCTCATCTTGATTCTAGAAAATCGTCATCATGATGTTAATTATTTTTTCCGGCTCTATAAATACTCAAAGATAAAGCGGACATATTACTTTTCTTGATCCTTTCTCATACTTGATATTCGCCGAGAAAATTGTGATTGCTGACACATGTCTAATCAGCGCAGTAAATTTTCTGTGGCTTTGCAAATTTCACCTGATTCTCGTTACATGCCAAGAATAAATTTTCTGGCAACAAAATAAGCCGAATTCTTGATGTTTGGCGTAATATCAAACTGATAATAAAAAATCAAACACCTTTATTATAACGCATTAAGTAACAAATTTCTTGAATATGAGGCGGAATGGAATGTTGTGAAAATGAAGTATAATGGTAAGTGTGAATCGGAAGCCTCAACTTGTTTCATTTCTTTAACCGTTGCTAATTTCAGAATTCTTCATACAGGTTCGAAATTATTTCATCTTGGAGAAGTTCTCTTATAAGAAATAATCTATTACGTAGTCTGTGTGGGTAGGAGTGATATAGATAGACAAAAATTCTGTAAATATTGGTGGAATAATTTACTTCGAAAATCTAGTGTTGAAAAAGAGTGTGAGGTTGAGAATTATGTAGTTAGCAATATAAATAAATTAGCTATAGATATTTTTCGAAAATGTGTAAGAGAAAAGAAATAACTTGATGCTAGAATTCGCATTAAATGACCTAAGATCCACGTACTCCCTCCCTCTTTGATAGCATCATACATTTCATTCGCTTCTCTAGCATTTTCTCTGTTTTGTGTGTATTTTCTGATTATTCAAGATCCAAACAGATTATCTCTAATAGGTGTATCCAAGATTCTCGTCTTAACCTCTTCAAGTACTTAAGTACTTTATTCTTTCCATCAAAGTGTCTTGCAATCATCATGTTCAATAAAGTTTCTCAAAAAATCAAACATAAGAAATCTTGGTGTTAGTATTTTGCTGAATAAAAAAGCTAGTTAATCAATTCTGAGTAGGCTAACTCTCACTCATAAGCTGGCCATTTATAATGACTCGCCATCACTGGCTTCTGACAGAACAAGTCTACCTGCAGACGCTTCTTTTATGCTTAACCAAATTGTTGATATATTCATATATTCATGTCATGACAAGTAAACTTACTTGATTGAAATAAGGGTTAGCAGTTAGAATTTTTTTTTATGACCAGCCTACCAGGATAAGAGTTTAGATTCCTTTTAAGAAAGGTGTTATGTGATCCTCACGTGATCTTGTGTAAGTGGAATCTACAGTACATATAGTACGCGTCTTTGACGTGAAATTTTTCAGCTGTTGTGTGTAATAATGCTAAAAAGTTCAAAGCAGATATGAAAGAAAAAATATAAGTTAGATGTTCAGTAACCCTGATCTGAGCCCTCTTGTCTTTTTTAAATTCACATTTTCTATGCATCGAGCTTGGGCTTTTAAGGTTTATGGTAAAACCTTAAATTCAGCCTTGAAGCTATGTAAAGATGAGGATGTTAAAGGAAGATTATTGAGAATGAATAAAAACTTTGACGTATGCAGCTGAATATGCTGTTTTTTCTAATATGCTGATTCAATAGCTTTCTAAATATTATTCCTGTTAAATAGAGTGAAATTCAAAAAGACTGGGAGTTGTAGTTGGAAAAGAGAAAAGCAGTATGTATGAACTACTTTAATATATATATGTTAATATTCATGTTCACGCTCCCAGATTCTAGTAAGCCATTCGATCCAAAACACTAATGTAACTGTGCAAAATAGGTTTAACACACGCGTAAAAAAATCAGGTTAGTCATAAATTTAATTTTGATTTGACATCATCATACCTTAATTAATGAGATTTCAGAAAATCTTATTACAGGACACACTGGCAATAATGCAAACGACGACAATACCTGATATAGACGATGAAGGGAAGAAGTGGAAATTTATGAAGATAAAGATGAAGACGATAAAGGTGAAGCTGATAAAAATGAGGACATTAAAGATGATGTCAATAAAGATGAGAACGATAAAGATGATGAAGACTTCAAATTTATCGAAAGACATGAATTGGACACTATAGGTCATACAAGACGCTGGATTTTATCAAGTGGGATCGATGTGGAACAGATATTGTCCTCTTATAGATGCCTAATACCTGAATCACAAAATTGCGTGAAGTGAGTTTTTTTTCACTAGTGATTGCATCTTTTAATAATGTTCATATTTTATGGACTTTTTCTATTCAACAGTCCTATTTACTGGGAAATACTCAATCTCACTGGGACTCACCCAGAAATAAAACAACTCTTCTCTGCGGAAGATTGGAATGAGATGTTGAAAAGTTTCGAGAACAAAATAGAAACTATTGAAAAAGATATACCTGATGTTGTATATTTGTTTTTCGATGAAATTGAGCAGGTAACTAATGATGATCGATGTTCTATTACATTCAGATTTTGCTTATATTATTCATTTGTTTCAGATAATAAAAAATAATGGGAAGAGTGAGGATATTATAATGGAAATTGACGGGATTTCTTCGCAGTAAATAGAAGCAAAGCATGAGATAACATTCGGTAAGCAAGATAAAACCTATATGATTGAAATCAAGAGAGCGATCTTAACATAGTAAGTGAGACCGAATTAAAGATGGACTCGTAAGTTGAAAAAATTATCAGGCATGATTATTCATCAATTCCTTTTATATACACGTATTTCTTTAGGAGAGAGATCTGTTTCTGAGCTTCAACTCAACGATGTAATGAAGGTCACTCAATTACGCTTTGTGCTCAGGTGGGGCAAAAATTTGACTTTCGAGGAACGCTAAAACACAGTATAAATAAATTAGAAGCGATAACAGGCGGTGGTCTTCCAGAATACCATCATAAAAAAATTTTTTCAGATTTTCTTAACTTATTCATAATGATGAGGGATACTTTCCATGCATTTTTCAACTCCAATGCAAACGTCTCAGATGAAGATTTGCATAAATTATTTGTTCTCAGATTCCAGTCAGATAGTTGACGCGAACTAAGCTTCATTTATAAATACTTATATTTTTTTGTTTTAAAGGCTGGACACATCAGATCCTTGCTATGGATTGCAAAGAGACAAACATTTGTAGGTATGGGAAGTTGTGCACAACAGCCTTGCCCAATTCTATAAGAACACTTGCATGTCTAGAAAAATTCTATGTAAAAATGAAAAATGTTCAAGTAATTTTGATTTGTCATGTTACTGCTTATAAATTTATATAATGCAATTTTTACGCGATTATAAGCTACCCTCAACTCCATATGTAATAAAGCAAATGACATCGCTTTATCCTATGCTCGAGCACATAGAAGAAAGTGAAAGGAAAAAGACCGAGAAGAACATGTCAATACTGAGGTTGGGGGCTGTTTTGGCAAAATTACTGAAACACCTCTCTCAAAAAAGTCACGAAAATTGGAACATGATTTCCCAATTTAACTTTTACTTTTTTTATATGTATTTACATCAAATAGTTAGCTTAATTAAGTTTATTGAATTCACACGAGTTATCTGATTGATTCTCCTACCTTTTAGGCCACATTATTTTATATTATTAAGGCACATGATTTTCTTTTATTGATTGAAAAGAAGTGCAAAATTTTATCTCTTATTCTGTAATAAAACTATAATTACACATATACATGATTTCGAATTTTTTGGAGACAGACCACTGCTAACTTTTTATCCAAAAAAAATAATGCACATGTGCAATAATCATAGAGAATTTAAGTTTCGAGTTTATTCAATAAGACTCAACTCTTGAAGATGCTTAGGAAAACTATATATGGTCTTTGTAATACCAAACATACCTTAGGACAATCAAATTCTCTTCGCATAATTCTTTCTTGAGTTGATCCTATGCTTGCTGTTTGATAAAATTATTGGGATTGCCTCTATGAAAGAACTTGTTAAATTTTTTGTGTTGCTTCCCTTGGACTTCAATGGCAAAACCATAATCATAATATGGAATATCAAACTCTAATCCTTGATAATATTTGGGTATTTTTTAAGAAATCAGGTCAGCGTATTTTAGATGGTAGTCCAAGATATTTTGATACTATTTCTCGACATAGTTTTTCTCTTTTATATTTTGAGCAGAATGGACACCACGAGTTGGAATATTTAACACTGCTAAATGATGCAGTTCATAAATGTCCTTCAGTACATTTCCACTTTAAAGCTGAATGACTATTAGTAAAATATTTAGAAAGATATACTCCATTTTTATTACATGCCAACTGCTTTGCATTTTTGATAGTAAGAGGTCTATTACCTACGCAATGTGAGCACCATCTCTTATAATTTTTTATATTATAAGAGTTGCAATCCATTCATGACTGTTTGCACATTTCCATCACATTGGGATATTAGTATTAATATATTCAGTAGAAACACATGTTTCATCACGCTCTTTGGCAATTGCAAAAGCATTATCCAATGTTAACCTTATCATTGATTTTTCAATGAAAAAATTAAAACTTTAATTACCAGATAGTGAAGTTCAAACTAATAATAACGTCTGGCTGGAGACACTAAAGCATGATCATGAAGAAGAGAATAATCGCTGGGTTATGAATGAGCTTAAAGTACTATCCAACATCTGCTTGAACCATCGAGCTATAAATGAGCTTAAAGTCTTATCTCAACATCTGCTTGATTATAACAGAAAGACTTTTGGAAAAATGATACAAGACATAGATAATAATTATAGAAAAAGAGTTAGTGCAAATAAGATATTATGCTATAAGGTCAAGGATCTGAAAATGCAGGTACAGGAGGCAGAAAAAGAGCTAGCATCTATAAAATCAGATTCTACTCACTAGCTTAGACATTTTTTTCAAAAATTTGATCCTATCTAGCTTGTATCCTGTAAGGATATTTTGGAGATACTGTTAAATCAAAGATAATAAAATTGTGATCAGATAAATAGTTAATGATATCTTTATATATACTATGTCAATTATAAGCATAAAGGTGAAGAATTCTACTCAATTCTTCTAAAATGGATATATTAAAAAGTACAACATAATTTAAGTTTTTTCTTATCAATTTCGGATAGTCAAAAAAGCTCTATATAATCTGTATAATGTATATATTAATATTTTTGTGACGTTCTTTAGTAAAATAAGGAATGACTTTCTTCTGAACTTTCTTTAAATCAGCACATGCATCTTTGAATATGATCACTGTATCTCTTTCTGGAGAGAATGAATCCAGCTTTGGGATTTTATCAGGTTTTATTACTCGAAATGCAATATCTTTATAATATAATTTTGGACTATTTGCAATAATTTGGTATGCTAATTAAAGATACCTATATTTTGGTTCCTTAAGGTGGTGACTAATAAGTACTAAATCAACATTTAAAATATATCTGGTCTCCTTTTTTTCATTAAACATTTAATATAGCTTGTTTCCCAATAATAGGTTCACAACTTCATTAGTTTTTCCTAAATTGGTCTATTCTGAAATCAGAAAGGTAAAAAGCCATTGGAAAACATTAGGATTGCTGTTATATTTTTTCACATCTTTAATCTCATCTATATGCAAAATAAATTTCTCGATTAGCTCAAGCTTTTTGATTTTCATATTAGCTAAACTAAGTATTATTAATAATATATTCCTTTTTTTTTATAAATTTGAAAAAGAAAACCTATTAGAATATGCTATCAGGATATGTTTTTTCCTGCAAATTAAAAGAGGATATTTATTCGAAAAAAGAAAAGCTATTTTCTGAAATTATTAACTGAAGAATGAAAATAGTTAGATATCTTCTGCAGTACTGAAGATGCAAAGGATGAGATAAAAAAAAATAGGATAGGCTATTTCTTACAGATCTTTAATCAAGAGAAAAGAAATCCTTTCTCAATTAGCATATACCTGATATAGGAAAAGAGATTAGCTATATAGAATACTGAGATAAGACATATATACCTTGTTTCTTGTATATATCCCATTTCTTCTGATCACATATTCTCTGTTCCTCTAAATCTATACTCTTTCTCCTATAAAACATTGAATTAAGAGTATAGTATTGCTGACTAGTGTTCTGCATAGATCAGATTAGATCAGATTTGGGCAAAATCTGATTCGATCAGAATCTGAAAAATCTGAATCTGATTTGATCTGAATTTGATAAATCCAAATCCAATTCAATTTGAATCTGACAAATCTGAATCTGAATTCGTATTTGAATCTGGCAAATCCAAATCTGTATCTAAATCTGTATCTGTATCCGATAGATTAAAAAAATTTTTAACAAAATTGCCTCCGCCGTTTAGAACGACGTTTTAATGTTAAAAATAACAAAATTGTTATTTTTTTAACAAAAATCTGCCTTTGACATTTGAAACGGCATTCACTAGTCGAACGATAACAAATAGAGAACCAATCAGATCAAATCTGGGTTACCAGATTTGATCTAATTGGTTTCCTATTTTTTTGTTTTTTAAAATCAGATGATCCCTTTTGATGATGAATAATAGCGCAGATAGGATATTATAAAGTTCCAATCAAGGTGTTATAAAGATATCAATAGGGTTATTCTTATTGATATCAATTTATTAACATTCAGTTTCCAATCGGGTTATCTCTAAGTCATTAATAGGGATATTCTTATTATTACTTATTATACAAATAGCATATCCCGATTGGTAACATTTTATTAAACCTTTATAATACAGGTAATTTTATAATTGTTTATTTTATACAAGTAAATAATCCTGATTAATTACAATAAAAAGAATTTTATTATTGATATGATTTACATTAATATAATACTTTAATTATAAGAAAAATACATTTATAACAATAAGTTTGCGATTGTTACAAATTTATTAAATTTAATTATTTATTATATTTGATAAGAAAAAAAGTCCACTTCTATTAAAAAAGAAAAACTACCATCCCGATTTGTAGACTTACATTAACCAATAGTAAAAAAGTCCACTTTTATTAAAAAAAAGAAAAATTAGTAAAAACCTGAAAAACCTACCATCCTGATTTGTAGACTTACATTAACCAATAGCAAAAAAGTACAACTCTATTAAAAAAAAATTAGTAAATATCTGAAACCTATCATAGAAATGCTACTTAACTTATTCAAAAGAAAGAAGATTTAGTGAAAAAATAAGTAAATAAACTGAAAAATACTCCTGAAAGAGTTCTGAAAAGCTATTTACTGTAACGGTTTGAATAAATTGGATTAGAAAGAACTATTTTTTTTAACACTTTAAACCAGTGTGGGGTAACACCATTGAAGTTGGTCGACAAAAAAGATCTAAATTGAATGTCATGATAATTAAATAGAAATCTGCCTGTGGCTACGATCTGAGAGAGGAAAAGGATGTTTTTTGAACAGATATTATGTATGTCTTTAGAATGCCAGGGCATGATATTTTGGAGAGGAATTAAACCTTCTTTAATTAGAAAAAGTTTTGTTATTCTTGGGGAACTAATGAATGAGAAATCTGATTCGTGGTAAAAAGTAAAGAAGTTAGAAAGAAAATTATGATGCCGATAATGTTTGAGAGACGAGGGCCAACAGATTAAAGGATTATCATATAGCCAAAAATG